>CAKOAT010204599.1:12203-60906 GCA_932364175.1 Eruca vesicaria subsp. sativa
GATTAGAAGAGTAGTAACTTGTGTATCTCATTAAACCACACGACACACATATATATATGGTGTCTACAATCTATCCAATGACAAGGATAAACTAGAATCCTACTAGAATAAAGATTACATGCCAAAGGATAATCATAAACTAGTAAGGTTTATGATAACTACAAATAAAGATATATCCCAACCATCATATCTTAACACTTCTTTTAGTTTTTTTTGGTCAACACTTCTTATAGTTTAACTTCACGTGTTGTAATCACAATATCAATAATTATTTCACATAAAAGTATTAGAAAAATAAATTATGATAACATGATACTCCCTCCGTTTCATATTAAGTGTCGTTGTAGAAAATTTTTTACGTTACAAAACAAGTGTTGTTTTCGATTTTCAATACAAAATTTATTAATTTTAGGTGTAATTTGTTTTCTATTAGTGAAAATATGCTTAGGTGTATGGATAATTGTATTTTTATATAGAAAATATGTAAAATTAATTGTTTCTTTAATCCGTGTACACAGCTGTAGAATGACACTTATAATGAAACAGAGTGAATACTTAATTTTAGTAATCTAAAATTAAGTAATCTAAACCACAAGATGGTGGGCCTATCTTACGATCCATTTGAATACCCGGAATGAGAGTCAATCCGTGAGTTACACCACCCCTTTAGGGATTAGTATGGGTGTCTCCATGGGCTTGGGATACAAAAAAAAAAAAAATTTAGTAGTAAACTAAATATAGTATAAGACATATTGCATGCTATAGTGTCCCATTTTATCTTTTCTTTTGGTCAAACAGATAATAATATTCTATACACGCCATTTCATCAAGAACTAACTTTAAAATTTCTTCTCTCGTGGAACTCGCCATTTTCTTAAATTAGGTTTTGATGAAATGGCCTGTTTAGAATATCATTATTTGTATTTTGTTTTTTACCCATTGGTTGGGAACTTGGGATGTTTGAGTGGTTTTATGAGCTCAGGGATAGGGTTTACCTTGTCAGTTAGTTGGTAACTTTGTACTATTTGGAAGTTATTCAGAGTTTAATCGAATATACATTGACCAAAAAGAAAATCTTATTATATGTATGCTTTTTTGACTTCTAAATACTAATATATTTCAATTGTTTTATTCATAAAGAGTAAGAATACATGCATCACTGAGATGGCACAAAATGGGGATCAAAGTTGTTGATGAGGGCGATGTTTTAAAAACCACACTAGACACCGATTCAGTATATGTACTAGCTCACTGGTTGGATCGGTCAATCGATTAAACAGGATTTTCTATTTGAAAAATTAAATATATATATATATATAATCATATATTTACATGATTTGGACTTAAAAGTAAATATACATATAATATATTCTCTTTTTGCTTTATTAATTAGAAAATAGACAATAACATAAATTTAACTATATATATTAAACAAATGAATATTATGTAAACTGAAATTGATAAAAACTAAATGATTGATTGTTAAAATTACAGTATTTATTATTTCTACAATTAAGTTCAATCGATTAAACAGGATTATCTATTTAAAAATTATATATATATATATATATATATATATATATCATATATTTACATGATATGGACTTAAAAGTAATTATACATAGAATATATTCTCTTTTTGCTTTATTAATTAGAAAATAGACAAAAACATAAATCTAACTATATATATTAAATAAATGAATATTATCTAAACTGAAATTGATATAAACCAAATGATTGTTTGTTCAAATTACAGTATTTATTATTTTTATAATTAAAGTCTCAGATTTTATCAATAATGTCAAAATAAGAATAATATATAAAATCTAAAAATATATTTGCTTACATTAGTTTAAGAAAATAGAATTAAATAATAATAATAATAATAATAATAGACAAACATATTACAAATTAAAAACACATTAACTATATGTTAATTTCGTAGAAACGGTTTAAAAACAATTCGGATCACTGATTTTACCAGTTTTTGTTGGTTTTACTGTTTTTGGATTTTAAATTAGACCGAATTTGACTTCTTCAGCGAGTACGATCGGACCGTTCGACTGGCCGGTTTTCAAAACCGTGTTTTTTTTCTTTTAGTTTGAGGTCTGGCGTCAGTGGAGTACATATGGTAGCACATTTGTATATAATGCAGTTATATACTACTAATATATTGTATACTTTCTTGTATTTATCTATGAGCTCTTGAAATTCGTTTTTTTCTTGAGTAATTTTGAATGCCAAAAAAAAAAAAAAAACCCTGACCTTTAGTTAGTGCTTTAAATATGACCTCTAGTGAGAGATCCTATTTCACTCTCCATCACTGACAAAGAACAAAAATGGGAGCTTTGGTAGTAAAATCTCTCAAATATCTTCTACTTGTTCACATCTCATTAACCTTCATCTACACCAATGAAGTCTCATCCGCTTCTCCAGTGACTCCACCGGCAGCAAAGATGAGCCGAAAACTTGTGGCGGTTCAAGGCATGGTTTATTGCAAGTCTTGCAAGTACTCCGGCATTGATACGCTTCAAGAAGCATCTCCTCTTCAAGGTTGTTACATTATAGTCTCTGATCTCTTTTCACTTTTTATAATTAATTTGTAGTCTCGTCGATTTATAACTTCTTATAGATCCTCTTGAACTTTCGATTGACCTTGTCTTCGCATTTTTGTTTTGTTTTATTTCATTGTTGCATGTTTAGGAGGTTCACTTCCATGACATAATCTTCACATTAAGTTATGTAGCTGAGTCCTGTTCCTGGTTCTTGAACCATTTACATGTCTAATGAAAAACATATATATGCATGCATTACGTTCTCGCAAAAAATACATATATCCCAAATCAAACTTAATTTATGGCTGCAAAATCTTAGATTAATTAACTTCGTTCAAAGGGATGTCTGATGAGTTTAGTTTAGAGGCTCGTTACCTACCAATGCATGCAATGTTAGACTGATTTTCCTATGATAGAATTTGAATTAACGATATTAATCCTACAAACCGATGTATTAAGAGCACTGATTGACTGATATCTTAAGGTAAAATTTCACTAATAGTCAAATATGTTAGTTAGGATAAATGCATTTTCAAAAATTAACACCAGTGACCTCTAAAAGAAATAACATGTCATGATTTTGGGTTACACATTCGTCGAGACTCTCGTGCCACTTGGCTTTCATGCAAAAAAAAAAGAAAGTATGTTCGTCCTACTTGGCTTTCATGCACAAAAATTTATCTTCTTTTTACTTTCTTATATAGGACTGTTTTATTTCCCTAAAGCTATACGTTTAAATCAAGCTTGTAATAATCAATGACTAGATGACATATATTTTTTTTTTTGCTAACCTAGATGACATATATTATTAAGATTTATTTAATGTTTCAACTACAGGAGCGACTGTAAAGCTTGCATGCAACAACACAAAGAGAGGTGTGAAGATGGAGACAAAAACAGACAAAAACGGATACTTCTTCATGTTAGCTCCGAATAAACTCACCACCTACGCTTTCCACACGTGCCGGGCTTGGCCCACGAACCCCGGTCCCGCTGCTGCAACGGTGACATGCACCGTCCCTTCACAGCTCAACAATGGAACCACCGGTGCTATGCTTAAGCCTTCTAAATCGATCAACATTGCTGAACACGACTATGTTCTATTCTCTGTTGGTCCCTTCGCGTTTGAACCGGCCTGTGCTGGTTAAAGTCTCAAATTTCTTCTTTATGTGTGTGCTTCCTTGTTATGACATTCACTAGTACTTTAAATGTTTGTGTTTTCGTGTTTGGTTTTTTAGTATTTTCACATTTGAAACTTGTCTCAGCTAGGTTTTGAGATGGTTAATGTGTGATTTCGTATCCTCGATTTATATATTACCTCTTTTTCACAACTGGCAAACCATTATTTTTGTAAGGCAACGTAACCTTGTAATGTGTGCTACTACTCAAAGGTAGGGTTGATGATAAGAGATGTATTACTAGTAATTATATATAACACTGCAAAATATTATAAAACCATAATTCAATTATGAAAGAAATAATAGAGCTACAATATCATTAAGCCAAAACATTAATAAATGGAAGAACAACTATAAATTTTGCAGAGTCACAGCATCGATCTGCTATTTAGGTAATAATATAAGAAATAACAAAAAAAAAGACATGGCTGATTAATTGGTAACAAGATAATAGTTATGCTGCATCGGTCCCAAACCGTTTGATGAGTTTTGGGGCGCAAACCCAGCAAGCTACAATAGCAGAAATGATGATGAGCACCACAAAGACGATGGTTAGTATGAAACCTGTTTCCATTTTTTCTTGACAAAACCACCAAAGCCTTTGGGTCTTTCTAATTTTTCTTCTCTTCTAGTTTTTACCTACTAGTCAATTGTACTGATCTATTTATACTGTATTGTCTACGCTGATCGTTTACATTTTTGTGGATAAGTCAGAGAATTTTGGAAATTTTAGATTTTGTCATTAAGGAGGCATTAACTAGTGGAAATTTGGAATGTTTACATTTATGGTAGTTTAGTAATTGTCAAGCATATATCACTAGATTCTTTCTCAAACATTCTAAGCAAGCATAAAGTTGTGATATTTACATAATAAATCTGTCTCTCCTTTTTTGACATATATATAACTCATTGTTTTCTTTCTCCTCAATATTTGTTTCTCACATGCTAACGTAATTCTTTTTTTTTTAAATTACATAGTAAATCTGTCTCTCCTTTTTTAACATATATATAGCTCAATATTTCCTTCTCCTCAATATTTGTCTCTCACGTGCTCACGTTATTCCTTTTTTTCTCTATTCAAGTTCTTTTTTTCTTTTTTTTTTCTGGACAAATACTATTCAAGTTCAAAAGCTTATTTCTACTATAACTTCTGTTAATCTTTTGAGTTTTGTTTTTGCTAAGTTATTATGATAACATTTGACCGTGTCCGCACGTTCACATCAACACATTGCAAGTGTGTTCTTGATAGAAAAAAAAACACTAAACAAAATGAAAAAAAAGATACACCAGACATCATAACTTAATAACCTATAAAACATAAATATGAATGTTTTCTACAACTAATGCAAACATATATTTATACAGAATATACATCCGCATGGGTCAAAAGCTAGTAAATGGTTTATTTGACAAACCAAACCTTTCAATTTCACAATAATAAGTGTAGTAAACTTGAGAAGAGGCTGGATAAAGAGCTTATTTGACTGGCTGAGATGGAAAATTTCAGCAATGGAAGAATGGGCTCTAAGCATTGGTTGTCAGTCAAACAAGCCAAGATCGAAACCTTGAGAAAGTAGAGTATTTAAACTCGGTAGAGGTTTGTAAGAGATTGACACTGGACAACCTCAAATCAAGCCTTGAGAGAGTTTTAGCTTCTTTCTTGATGTTTCTTTCTTTCTTGGGGCTACAGTGACTGTAGAGAAAGTTTCTCTAAGAAACTCATGTTTACAACTTTGTCCAGCTTTCAAAATTGCTTCACAAATTCAAATATCCTCTGTATCATCAAATCTGAAAAGGGTAACTACTCTAATTATCATAGACGAAATAAAGAACACATCAAAGTTCAATTTTCTTTGCAGAACAAAATTAAGTTTTAAGACATCCAAGAGTAACAATTTTGGTTAAGGTAAGAACATGTTCCTTCAAATGATGAATGATGATGATGATTACTAGCTTGAATTGAAACTTAATCTACATCTCGATATTGTCCCAGTCAAACGAGTTTCCTTCCAAATTGTAACCTGGTTGTTGCATTCTGTTCCTCGCCAATCTGCTCATCACCGCAAGCCCTGAAAGCAAGAGGCTCAAGATATGAGTAAGAATTGACTTTGATGTGATGTGGTGATTAAGATTTTGTAACAGGATGTATCTACTTACCTTCTACCATTCTATAGAGTGATGACAACCAACCCTCTCTAGATATATTATGTTCCTCAAGCGACTCTGCAATCTCTTTGTCATGTTTCCCCTCAAGAACATTCCGCAATGTCACAACCGCATCTTTAGTTCTCTTCAAAATACTCCCATCATCTTCAATCTCAAGAATCTGAAGATCGTTGTGTGATGATGTAAGACTCACACCTAGTGCAAACTGAGCAGCTGCAGCCCAACGATTTGAAGCTAGCCATTTCCTTTGTCCTTGTAAAGGCTGTTGAGACTCATCATCATCTCTCTCACGCTTGTTGTCAAGTACTAAACTACGCAAGTACTCTGCATTCGCAGCTCCTGTGCTTTGAACCATCTTTGAGAATGAGCTTCTTTCGTTCGAAAGAAGGTTCTCCGGTGTACTGAACTCTTGAACTCTTCCGGAATCAAGCACTAGGATTTTGTCACAGTCAATGATGGTGTTGAGACGGTGAGCAATGATGAGCATGGTGCATGACTTGAACTCCTCACGTATAGTCTTCTGAATCAAGGCATCAGTTCTAACATCAACAGCAGCGGTTGCTTCATCAAGTACCAGTATCTTGGATCTCCTCAACAATGCACGTGAGAGACTCAACAACTGTCTCTGTCCCACACTGAAGTTCTCTCCTGCCTCAGAGACCTGAACCAGAGACAACACCAAAGAATAAAAAAAATCAATAATCACCAACTTAAAAAGATAACATGTGGTAAGAGTTGAGTTACCTCAGCATCAAGACCGAGAGGATTTCTACGGATGGTATCCTTCAAGTGTGCCCTCTCCAAAGATTCCCATAGATCAGCATCATTGTGTTCACCAAATGGATCAAGATTGAACCTCACAGTTCCTGAGAAAAGAACCGGTGACTGTGGAATGATCCCAAGCACTTTACGCAAGTCCATAAGTCCAAACTTGCCAATGTCACATTCATCGATTAGTATCCTTCCTTTCTCCAGCTCCACGATTCTAAACAAGGCGTTCAACAGGCTTGACTTCCCTGCACCAGTCCTTCCAACAATCCCAACCTTATCCGTTGGATGGATAAAGAAAGAAACACCATGAAGCACAGGTGGTAACTGAGGCCTGTAACGTAGAACAGCATCCTCAAACTTTATGCTTCCAGCTGATGGCCATCCAGGAGGTGGACGGTTGCTCTCAATAACAAGTGGAGCCTCTGAAGGTATCTCTATGTAGTTACCAACACGCTCCACTGCATTTAGACTGTTCTCAGCCAAACTAGCAAGTCTTAGAACACCTGTTAGCAAGCTTGTAATGTTTAAGGCGTAACTGAGTAGCAAACCCATTGTAGATGCAAATGCTTGTTGGTTCTCAGCTTTCCCATTCTGCATGACAGCGAAGGATGCTGTGAGCCAAATCATAAGACCACCGAGTGTTTCTAAACGGATTCCGAGCCATCTATTGGCGCTCATGTTGACAAGAGTGAATCTGATGTTATTGTCCATTGATCTTCCGTTGATCTCAGCCATACGATCATATGCTTTGTAGGCACGGATAGTTGATAAGCCATTCAATGCCTCTCCAAATTGTGCATAAACAGGGGATCTTGTTATTGAATCCATACGCTTAACCTCACGAGCTGTGTTCTGCAATGAGAAAAATTGATTAACACAAGATCAGACAGTTTAGTGTAGAACAAAATGTGTAACATTACCTGGTAATAGAGATAAGCTCCATAAAACAAGACCAGGAGTGGCATGATGGCCCACAAGGACAAAGTGCTGACAATGCCAATCAAGACAACAGTTGAAAGAAGCTGTGAGACTTGACCCATGAACATGTTTACAAAGACAGCCACAGTTCGATCAATATCACCCAGATCTTTTGCGAATCTGTTGATTATCCTTCCTAAGGGATTGGTATGGAAGAAGGACATTGGGGCTCTTAGTATGGAATGAAGCATATTGTCGTGTAACCTCTTAGCTGCATAAAGACTGGACATAATCAACCAATATGAATTGGTCAATGTCACCAAAACCTGAAAACAACAAAGAAAGACTCAGCATCAAAATCATGCTCTTACTACCCTTTTTGAATCTCCATCAAGCACATACCTGTCCAAATGAGAGAAGTGCATAAATGAGATTGTAGAAAAGGGGACTATGACTCTTTGGAGTTCCTGCATCAGTCCATTCACTCAACCACGTGCTGCTGGTAACCCGGAATACTTCTGTCAAGACGTAGCATAAAAGGAGCATCATCACTACCCATGCTCCTCCAAGTGCATCCTGGTACCTGAGAACATGGTAAGACACCGCACAAGTCATTTTCATATCCTCTAAAGGTGCAGTTCAGCCAATAGACATAAACAATATGATGCTTTTGTTGTTCAAGTTACCTCTTCAGGACTCTCCAACTCACTACTCCAGTTTCACGTTCTTCTTGCTTGATGAGAACAGATTTTCCTCCTTTATTTTCTTCTTTGGATTTCTTATCGTCAGTGCCATTCATCTGAAGAGTGTTTGTTGTTCCGTTCGTCAATGGTGCTATGGCCGCTTGAACTGCCTCAGCTTCTCCATTTTCCTCTGTATATTCTTCCACCTTCCCTGCGTTTTCCATTAACCTCTGAAACAAAGGGCCACTATTGGATAGCTCTTCATATGTTCCTTCCTCTTTCACTGTGCCTTCATGGACAAGTATAATCCTATCCACTTGCGATAGGAAATGGAGCTGGTTTGTAACAAGAACTCTCGTTTTCTGCCCTAATTCTCTTTTTATGCATTTCTCAAAAACCTGAAACAGATTTTTTTTTATAAATCAGATTGATAGTATTCCCATGATGACCTCCAATGCAAAAATGAAAAGTACCAACGAGTTGTTTACCTGTTGACCAACATGAGCATCAAGGGCACTTAATGGGTCATCAAAGATGAAAACATCTGAATTTGAGTAAACGGCCCTAGCCATTGACACCCTCTGCTTCTGTCCTCCACTGATGTTAACACCTCTTTCCCCAATCTCCGTGAGATCACCACCCTATCAAGCAAGACAAAGAGGTTGGAACAAACTTAAAAATAAGAAAGCTAGGCAAAACAAACCCTTGTTAATCAAACTTACAGGCAGTAACTCTAGGTCATGCTTGAGAGCAGTCACATCAAGGACCCTTTCATATCTTTCACGGTCAAAAGGAGAACCAAACAATATATTGTCTCGTACCTAGAATTTTTAACAAGAAAATAGATATCACTCATCGGCTCAGAACAGCTTAAAATAAATAAAAAACTTAAAAAAACAATCCACTAAGTGTATGCTCAATTATAAAAGTAAAAGAATAGAAGAGCATACTGTTGCATTAAAGATCCATGAAACTTGTGGAACATAAGCAACTGATCCTCTGAGAGTAACCATTGCATCAGATGTTGCAGGAAGTTCCCCAAGGATAGCAGATATCAGAGAGGTCTTTCCTTCTCCTGTACTACCAACCACAGCAACTAGGCTGCCAAGAGGTACATCTAAGTTTATATTTGACAACGTCGGCCTATCCCCCTGCATATATATATATGGTTAGCTCTTAGTTTTCCACTTCGGATAAAGTGAAATAATGAACATGGTATAAAGAATACACAAGAGGCACCTTAGCATCCCAAGAGAAAAACCCATTTCTTATTGAGATGGCAGGCTGTCCAGGTTCAATGGGAGGATTTGGTAGGAGAATTCTCTCTTCTGTAGCTAACACCTCCTCTAAACGTTTTAAGGATACATTAGCATTCACCACCTACAAGTAAACACTAGCATCAGCATTGGCAAATAAATAATGATGCAACGCAAAATACTCCACTGTTTTTCAGTACCAGAAGTGAAAACATGGCTGCACAAAAAAAAGTTCAAGAAATTACCTGAGTTATAATGTTCGGAAGCATGAATAGAGGGAAACGAAGAACAGCAAAGAGAGAGAGCGACGTAAACGCTCTTGCAGGGGTCAGGTCTCCTCCAAGCAATGTGAACACACCAAATGAAACTATAGTCACGAGAACAGGAATGCTGTTCAGTATGAACATATTCAACTGCAAAACAAAGGCAAGACCAATCAACAGTCAGAAACAAACAATAAAAATACAAAGAAAAATCTAAGCAATCCAGTGCAATATATGAATTAGTCATAGATGATAGATCTAATGATTGATGAAAGCACAACATGATGATTAGCCATAGATCATTTACTTGAATTTTTCCTTTACATAACAAGAATGTAAATTATAGAGAAGAGGATTATGCGCATCATACATATAGACACGCAACAAAAAGAAAAGTGTATCATACCGCTCCCAGAAGCTGTGATTTCCGGAACCAAGATAATTCATCATCACGAACAGTTTGGACCTTTGACTGAAAACTGTTCTCCCAAGCATAACACCTGTAGCATTATGGTTTAGTACAACGTTTCTGCAAATTCGTAACACCATGCATTACCAAAAACATTGGTTATAGAGTGTCTTACTTTACTGTATCCATTGCAGCTAAGACCTCATTCATAAGGCCAATTCGCTTGTCAGTACGCTGCAGACCTTCTTTTGTCAGATTCTGCATTTTGCTTATAATAACAGTCTGTTTCAAGAAAACAGAGAACTAGTTCAGGAGAGGGTGATGGAGGATAATTAACGTTTAGGAGTATAAAAGATCAAGTAAACATTGGATAGCAATATAACATTAAAAAAAATTAGACTTAAGGTAAATTGACCTGTAAAGGGAACATAAGAACCAACAACAATGCACCAATGAGCGAGGCAACACCCAATTGCTGGTAGAGGAGAATCAGTGCTACAATTATACGAAATGGAGCCGACCACATGGTATGAAGTGATTGGCAAATTTGCTGCCACAAGAGAGAAAAAAAGACACAATTAGTACAAGGTACACATGGAGATTAGATACATAATATTGATGGGGTACGCTACGCACCTGAAGTGATTCAGCATCAGTTGTCATTAAGTTGGTTATCTTTCCCGTTTGAAACTTTCTACGACCTTCATTAGTCAACCTCAACGATTTGCGAAATACAGCAGCAATCTAAGAAGAAGAAAAAGAACACATTAAGGCTAGAGAACAAGGCCATGGTAGCAGATTGAAAGTGAAGTGAAACTTAAAAATTTACCAGAGCAGATCTTAGTCGGTATCCAACACGCATGACATTCTGGAAATACTGAGCTTCACATAGCACCCCCAGTACCTGATAATGTATTCATCAACATCAATCACACGATGTATTCGTAACTTCAAAGTACCACCTTAACTACATAAAGTCAGAAACTATCAAAGACACAAATATTGAGAACTCAAGAGCAACAAGCTCCAAAAGTAGTATTAGGAGACAGTCCATATTGCTATTATAATCAGTTTAGAGGAAAATAAGACCCAGCATACAGAGTAAAACAGGTGTCAGTTTCAAAACCTGGGAGCTTCTACCATATAGAGAGAGAAAGATTTAATTTCATACCACTCCAACAAAGATGGAGAAAGCATAGATGTAACCCATATAAGCTGGCTCATCTTCTTGCATTGACTGCACATAGTTTGACCAACAAAGTGAGATAGAGAAGAGATATGCAACTAGGCTCAGATAGAGTGCAAAAAACATGGGAAAAGAACAAACCTTTAAGAGTTGATTCAGTAAGAGAGGCCCCACAAACTGTGAGCAATCATTCCCAATCTGTGAATATGAAAGCAAATAAATATGTTAAATTACAGTGAACTAGTTAGATAAAAATTGAAGATGCACTGCTTCCTTCTATTTGTCACATTATGGAAATTTAAAGACCATCTCGATGCATCGAGACTAATCTAACATGAAGCGGCACCAGTGACCGACCATTGTACTTAAACCATGTCAAAAAGAATAGAAGAGAGAAAAGACTCTGTAAGAGCGAATCAAGGAGAAAACGTGAAAGATGTAGAAGAAAGTACCTTCCAAAATCCTCCCCACCAAAACCTTCAAAATGCAAAGAAAAAAAGTGACTTCCATCAGACATGTGATTCAGAAATGAAATAGTGATAAGGCAATTTATGAACCAGGAATAGTCATATCTAACCAATCTGCAGTACAAAGTGTCTCCCCTATGTCTTATTTAATCCAAGAATATTCAATTTTTCCTCTTAACACATAAGTCATCAGCAAAAACACAAAGCCTACTATAAGGTCCAACTGTAGCAAGCTGATGAAGTGAATAACTAACGTTAAACTAGTAGCAATATTCTGATATCCATCCCAACTACTATCCTACTACTAGCCATACATAGAAGAAAACACAAAGTTTTCTCCCCTCTAATTTATGGTTCCATAATGAGACTAGAGCATCTGCACATCACGTTGAAAGCTAGCACTACCAAACCATAATCGAAAGGGATGAAAACAGAGCATGAAAAGGTGAGGCTATTACCTTCCTCCCAGACTACTGTTTAATGCTCTCAACAACCACGGTTTCGGCTTCTGTAGTTCCTTATCCCAGGATTGCTGGAAGCTAAAAAGGATACATATAACATCAAGAACCATGTCACTCACATACATTTTAGGAGATATAATCTAGTTTCCGAAGTACCTCGTGAACAGAGTTTCAGTCTGATCCCAAGTGTCCAGATGCCACACATCCGTCTCTGTGAGAGGCCTTTTAGACCCCAGAGTCATCAATGGATTAATCCATGAGAAGAAGACCCCTGTGGCCAAAAAAAAAGAAGCAAATTAGAAGAAAAAACTCGGGTGAGATTCAACAATTGTTTAAGCTTAAACTCTCCAACTATGTAACCAGTAAGAATGCAGGAATAAGGCCAATGAGTGACTTACTGTCAAATATGTTTGCGTGCCTTTCTGGGCATATTTGTTGTCCCTCAGAAAGCTCTTCATACTCATGATCATCCACAGTTTCACTCCCAACTGGCATGTAGCCAGGGTAAGGATCCAAATTGGGAAGATGCACAAACAACAGAATTCCAAACAGAACCTGAAATAAAAAACCAAAACTCAGCATCTTAAGTTGTTATAAGATGAAAAAAAAATTGTATCTGAGTGTGATTTAGACATAACACATAACAAATTTATAAGGCTGATATTCTTTTAGGATATTAAACTCTAGAAAAGAGTCTAAGTGAGCTCACCTGAACTGCCACCTCGCTTATGTAGAGATACCATACATAACTGCAATGAAAACAAAGCTTGTATAAAAACAATGACTTCCATAAAACCATGTAACAGCACAATCTCCTAACCTGGTATAGAACTCCTTGACTGAGAGAACCAGATTTAGCAGGACCATATCCCCCACAAGAGCATATATGACAGCAAACCTGACGTACCAACGGAGTTCATGGATGTAAATTTTAGTCTCCATAAAAATCATGATCATTACAGAGCCCCAAGTAAAAGCTTCAACCCCCAAACCAAACGCCTGCCAAAAAAAACACACAAACAACAGTCTCTTTCAGGTAAAACATACATAACAAAACCAAAAAAACATAACACACGTTTTAAACAGCAAATCACCTCGTAAGGAGGAAGCCTATCTCCATCCAAATCCAAAACAGAAACCCCCATGATCAACCTAAACAGAGGCTCAGCAGTACCATAAGCAGCCAAAAGAGCCAGCAAATAGCTATACAGTTTAGACCTCAAACAGAACCTCTCCGCTTTATGATCCTTCATGGTGCGCCATATACGGTACAAACACAGAACCAAGAGAACCAGATGAGAGATAACAAGCACGAAAGAGTCAGTAGCACAGGGCGTGTAAGCACCAAATGCATTATCCACTTGTTTCGTCCAAACACCATTAGGTACCGGCTTGCAGTACCATTCCAACGCCTCCTCAAACCCCATTTTTACCCTTTTCTCAGACACAGAGCATCAAACAAAGCTTTCTCGAACCTGTAAAGAGATTTAATAACAAAGGTATTAAGCTTTTTTAGTTCTATTTACCAGAGAAAGTATTATAAAACCTATCATGTACGTTTCTAACATTCAATAAAAGCAAATGGTCCCCAGAATGATTAATGACTTAGTATACATTCGCGCGTAAAAAGGAGGGAACGTTTGCATGTAATTAATTCAGTGGACGCTGAATAATCATTTAAAAATGATACAACAGTTGCAAAAGCAGAAAACAGAGTAACAAAAACAGAGAAAGCTCCACGCGGCGAAAACGAATACATATTATTATTTCTATCCCAGAATAGGATGAAGAAGAGATCTTGTAAGAACAGACGAATGTGAAATCACGAGAAAACTCAAAACTGTATCTAGAGTTTAATCCCACTTTCTCTGGAAAAACAGAGGAGAAGAACAGAGAGATAAAAAAAGGTCAAAGCTTTACCTGGAGATTTGACAAATCACGAGGAAACGAGAAAAGGGATCTTATGTACTCACTCGTATGGCTTTCAGAGAAAGTGGGTTCTCTCTTTTTTTAATGGAAGAAGAATATTTGAGAAACAGAGAGAAGAGTGATACGTCACCGCTTACGAAGAGAAGATGCAAAATATATGGACAACAGAGAAGCTCTCTTTTTCTAACTGGAAATAAGGCTTTTTAACAAACAAAAAAACATTTAAATAATTATACTATTTTTACTTAATTTTATGTTTATCATTTTCTTTGAAAACGTTTTCTATAAATACTATGTTCAAAAATAGTATATGGTGACACGATATCTCCTTTTATATCAGTTTTGATTTTCTATATCTAAGAGTGTAAATAATGCATATACAAATTAGTTACAGCCGTAAAGCAAATCAATTTTCTAACCAAAGATAACATTATATTATATAAGTTTATTTTTAATGTAAAAGTTAAAATATTACATAAGATTTTAGGGACTACAAATATTTTCATATAAATATAATAAAAATAGAGAATTACAAAACTAACTAATGATTCTAGCTATGTATACTATTAGTTAATATTTTTTGTCCATTCACTAACATTTTCCTCACATATAATATATGAACAATTGTGGAAATGATATTCAGAAGTAGTCAAACATCGATTGATTGATTTGTAAAGAAATTTTTCATTACAAAATAAATGTCATTTTAGTTTTCAATACAAAATTTATTAATTTTATTATGTAATTTGTTTTTTTATTGGTTAAAATATGTTTAGGTATATGAATATTATATTTTTATATAGAAAATATGTAAAATTAATTATTTTTAGAATAAAACAGAAAAAATATTATATTTGGGCTTACTATAAATTTATAACCTAAAGTTGATTAGCGACAAAATAATAGTACGTAATTTTTTCAGCTACCGATGTGGATGTTAAACTTTCTATCATTCATTAACATATGCGTTTAGGATTTAGGAATAAAAAATAGTTTTGCATAAAGGAAAGAAAAGCTCATTTTTTGTTTGTTTAAAAACAATTTGAAAAAAAAAAAATTTATAAAAAAAAAAAACAATTTGCTTACAGCAAGCTACTATAAAATCAATTTATCTCGATTATAGGTTCGTCCAGATTTAAAAAAGACCCTATGAAATTTGAAATATCAGTAATTCATGGCACGTGATCGATGAAAATATTTCATTCAGATAGAAAAACTATGTGTTCACGTGCTTCGCAATTTATCCTCGTCAGTTGTTGAAATTGGTATCCACGTCTATTTATAAATAAAATCCTCATTCCTGATTACATTGGTTTTCCTATGGCCGGTTTTTGGAACAAACACAAAGACTGAACTATATTTTTTGTTTACATAAGAGGTTGATTTTGACATGTAATTTTTTTTATTTCTATAATTTTTAATGTTATAATAATACTGACACTACTCAAAAGCTCCAACGCTTTGCGTCTGTCTTCTCCCCCCCGGGGGTTAGACATCTACGTGGTGGGTGCATCTGAGCATGTGGTAGGTGAGAGAACTGAGAAGTAACAAAAGTGTTTTAATCATTTAGCGATCTAAAGGAGTACAACTTATAATAAAAGAAATGTAATTTATTACTGCTATGAGTGCACTAGGACATCCAGATTTATAAGAAAAAGTATCTGCCTAGCTAGAAGGGGCTGGGCAATATACATGAAGATAATACATACATCGAAAAACTACATTCCACCTAACAACGTGGTGGATATTTCTAAGGAATTGGTTGATAATCCACTTCCGAAGCTATGTTTATCCCTGCACTATGTAAAAGTTTGTAAATGAGTGAATAGAAGAGAAAAAAATTGTTTGAAAATGAAGTAATAGTTTATGAAGAGATCTACTGTAAAAAAAATAAAGAATAACGTTCAATTAAAACACTAAAATTAAAGAGATTTGGAGCAATATCATAAGTATGAAGGAGAGGTTTAAAGACATTTTCAAAGACTACAATCCACAGTGACATGATACACAGTTGTATTTACATACTTGTAGAAATTCTCTTAACACAAAGGTTTGCTAATATCTACTTTTTTTAGCATATCATTAAAAGCCAAACTTTATTAGGGCATCAAGTTTTTCTACAAGTTAATCAACATTTAGTGAAAAATGAAAAAAAAAATAAGAGGAGAAACGTTTCTTCTTTGATTTACTATACAAAGTGTGACAAACTCAAATGCTATATGTACTTTGGGTGCGGTCTTGTTTTCTATTTAATTAAATTACACGACAAATTATATATATGTTATATTGATAAGGTAGCTTTATTAGACTTGTGTTAGGTATGTCTCATAGCTGGTTCAGTATGAATCCCACTAGTTTTTGACTAATAATAACCACTAGATGGACTTGGAATAAAGGATATAAACTAAGACACCATTTCGAATTTTCAACCCATACATGAAGTCTAACTGCATACTCTCGATCCGAATACACAAATTAAGTTTAGTCTGAAATATTTGTGTTCTCTACTATAAAATTTGGAAATGAAAAGGCACAATGAACAAAATTTATGTAGTATTTTATATTTTTGTTTAGTATATTATAAAATACGCACTACTAAAAATCCAGAAAAGAAAATACACGATTGATAAAATTCAGATTGAAATAGATTATTTTACCGTGTTGATATAGCCATTTCTGCCACCCAATCTCGGTTGCTAGGTGTATGTAAAAGTTCAAGTTTATGGCACGCTTATTTGACCAACATAAGGAGGAAAATAACTTATAGACCGTTTCACATACAGCCACCGTTCCCATTCTCATATCTGAAGACCTTTTAGATTCGGAACCAATCACATCATTGTAAACTTTCCCACAACGGTTGACAGAAAGCAAAAGAGATGTAGATTTTTTTCTCAGGTCAACACACGAGAGAATATATCATGTGTATAGTGCTTTTTCGTTTGATACTTTTATTACTTACGTGTTTGCATTGATCCCGTCTTCTACTGTTTTAGCCATGTCAAAAGTAAATGAGTTGGTAAGAAAATTAGCTTACCAGTCTTAATGTCTTTTCCCGTTTTCTTTTATTGACTCTATGTTTGACTATTAATTCATTCCTTAATGAAAGATATAAGGTTCATTCTAACAGTGTTCAAAAAAAAAAAAGGTTCATTCTAACAAAATGTAAAAATACAAACACAGAACACAAGGTAGTGACGTTACAGAGCACCAAGGTTCTTGAGGCCGAGCACAACTACGACGCTGATAATGTCTCCTACGGTGCCACATAGTAAGATGTACGAACCATCACTTACTTGCTGGCTCTGAGACCATTGAGCTGAAGTAGTGTATTAGTCATCACATTGCTAGCCATTATCTTCCAATACTTTTGTTTCGGCTAATTTGTTTTTTTTTTTTTCCAGTTGGTACAATTTCTGGAGTGTCGTTATATGAAGTGAAGATCGACATGAGCGAGCATCTTCTGCCTTCGGAAGTCACATAAATGGAGACTCTATGTCTATGGTTGGTTACTCGTTGCTGACATGTAAGTGATTAGTGGGTTTTATGATTTTTAGAAAAGGTTGTCGAATTGACGAACTGTTTCTCGAGTAAGGCCCATTAAGCTTTTTAGGGCTTTCAATCTCTGGAAAACAAATTAGTGGCCCAAAATACCTATATTTGGTTCAATGATAAGATACAACACATAAAGATTGGTCTGAAATTCGGAAGTCCCTCTCATCTTTCGTATTAAAGTTCAACTTTATTCCTCTCGACTTTCCTACAGATTGAGGAACTTTTCCAAATACAAAAATGTTATGGGAAAGAAGCACTTTGGAGATTGTTTATTTTTTGAGAACCTACTTGTCTCCGGGCCTCATCGAATGAGAAGGTAAAAGAAATCAAACATTGTCTTCACATGATGTTTTTAGTTACAATTTAGACCACGTAACGTAACTAATCAGATTGTTACGAAAGAATAAGAGTGACAAATAATAATTTATTATTTTTAGAATGCGACTGGATAATATTTTAGAGTAATTTATTATTCTAAAACTGAAATTATTTCAAATCCCACTAAAAAATATTAAACAAGTGAATTTTTTTTTTCATTGTTATTCTACTTACTATTTAAATGGAGAGAAACATAGCCTCAAGTTTATTCTACATATTGGTAGAATAATTTTTATTCTACATATTGCTATGATAAAAAAAAAATCCACATTTTTCTTTTATCTAGATCACTCTATTAATAACAATCAAACCCTTAGTGTGGCAATCCCTTAGTTTTATAACTTAACAAGTTCAAATATCCACTATTAGCCCTATGTTTTGTTTTAATATTAATAATAAATAATTTTAACACTTTTCTTGTTAACAAAATTGATTACACTTGATGATTTACATAAAGATGCAAAAGTTTGTCTATATGATCATGTTCTTTTCCAAGTCGCTGCGTTAGCTGCTAGTGACACACTTTATAATTTCTTGTGCATGTGTGTGAATAGTGACACCGGCAGCGGTAGTTTTACCGATGAATAAGGTAACGCAGCGATCATCCTAATTATTGCTACTTTTTACAGCGACACAAACAACACCGTCGACCTTTACTAAATTAATCGCAGCGACACCTAATAAAATATTTTCTACCGTAGTTTTGTGTCTATCTTAGACCACCCGCAACAAGGGGTCCTTAGGGAGAATCCTTAAAGAAATATTAATTTTATAATCAATGCGTCCCATAAAAAGTTAAGGATTTTAAGAATAAAATCTTTATGTAAGGATTGATCCGGATGGATCCTTACACTATTCATGGGCTCCACTGTCCACGTGTCGGTTCACGATTGGTCAGATTTTTTATTTTAAAGAAATAATCCGAAATATCCTTATATAATCTGAAATATTCATTTTTCTTTTTTCCTAAGGAATCCCCCTAAGGATTCCTTGTTGCGGATGTTCTTAGAGTTGGTTTATGGTCGCCGGAAGTGATCGCTGGCGACAAAGTAACAAACAGGGTCGTCTCTTTCTCATTAATTATATACAAGGGTCTTAATTTGATTTACATCATGTCCAATACTAATATATATATTTGACTGTGTTTATATCCTGTTGAAATAGTATATTTTTTCTGAGTTCTATTTATTTTTAGTAATAACATAAAGATTCAAGGGTAATGAAAACAATTTATAGTGTTTTTTAAAAAAACTGACAATTTATAATAATAATCAATGTTAAACAAGGGAGATTAAATTATTGGATAAGACATGGGAACAATGTCAACAGTTTTGGGGAGTAATAATATAATAAATTTTATAAATAATTCGCTAAAAAGAAATTCTTAAATCACAAGCATATTGTAGAATTCAAGGGACAAAGTTGGATTCTCTATGATTTTCCAATTTTAGCTCTCTTTGGCCAAAGTCTACAACGACTACATTTACCCTAATGGAGGGTCTATTTTAACTTTATATATTATAACGAGTTTGTTTCGTTAAGAAACTCTATATACAAATTTTTGTTCTGCTAGTAAGTTTTAATGAGTGCTCTCCATTATATGCTTTCCTTTCTGTCTGTCTTTCTTTCTTTCTTTAATTTCTTGCGTTTATTAGGAAACAAGGACTAATATGAAAATATCTTCATTAAAGTTAAAATGTGTACAAGGTGGAGTATTTATACTCAATACATTAGACTACTCTACACTAACATCTACGCTATACAAGTGTGTATACGTAAGCTATATACATGTATCTCATATATATGTAATAGTCCCCCTCAAGATGGCGTTAGAATGTTGTGAAAACCCATCTTGGACATGAGACGATGAAACACAGTGGGATAGAGAGCTTTAGTAAACGGGTCGGCTAACTGGTTCTCAGAACGAACATGAAGAGTCTTCAACTGACCACGTTCCAGCTTCTCTCTGATAGAGTGACAATCACGTTCTATGTGTTTCGTTCGCTCGTGAAAGACGGGGTTCTTAGCAATGTGTAAAGCAGCAGTACTGTCACAGTAAAGAACAGGAACAGAAGGAGTAGAAACCTGGATGTCATTGACCATACGAGAGAGCCAAATGAGTTCCTTGGAGGTGTAAGCCATTGCCCGGTATTCTGCTTCTGCAGAAGAATGAGATACGACATCCTGTTTCTTAGATTTCCAAGAGATCAGAGAGCTGCCAATGAAGATACAAAAGCCGGAGATAGAACGTCTTGTATCAGGACACTGGGACCAATCTGAATCACAAAATGCTTTAATCTGAAAATCATCTTCCACGGGATAGAAAAGTCCCTGACCAATGGTGCCTTTGAGGTAATGCAATATCTTGTGCGCAGCCTTGAGGTGAGGGACACGAGGGTCGGAAGAATATTGACAAAGCTTATGAACCGCAAAGCAGATGTCTGGACGTGTGATGGTGAGATAAAGAAGTCTGCCAATCATGCGTCTATAGGATTCAGCATTAGGAAGTTTATCACCATCATCAGCTGCCAGTTTTATACTCGGGTCCATAGGCACAGAGGATGGCTTGCAGTCAAGAAGACCAGCACCAGTAAGAAGTTCAAGGATGTATTTATGTTGACATAAAGAAATGCCTGTACTTGACCGAGCAATCTCAATGCCAAGAAAGAACCGAGGTTGGCCAAGATTACGGAGTTTGAAGCATTGTTCAAGTTGACTGATGAACGAAGAAATGGCATCTTCATGAGTACTGGCTATGAGAATGTCATCGACATAAACCAGTACCATGAGAAACCATTTATCAGAGTGAGACCAGAAGAGAGTGTGATCACCATGAATCTTTTCAAAACCCATGTTGATTAATGTACCCGAAAACTTTAAGAACCACTGTCTGGAGGCTTGCTTCAGGCCATATATAGACTTCTTGAGACGAAGAGCAGCATTTGGTGGAAGATTGTCCCCCTTTCTATCAGCGTATCCAGGAGGAATATCCATGTATATTTCTTCGGAGAGATCACCATTTAGGAAGGCATTAGATATGTCCAGTTGGTGCAGAAACCATTTCTTCTTCGCAGCCAGAGCTAAGAAGAGTTTCACAGTAACCATCTTAGTAACCGGAGAAAAAGTGTCAACAAAATCCACACCTTCTCTTTGTGTATATCCTTTCGCCACCAAACGACTCTTAGGACGATCAATGGTACCATCAGCATTCAATTTGATCTTATGAAGCCATCGACAACCAATAGTTTCTTTTCCCTCAGGTAAAGAACAGATGTCCCAAGTATCAAGGCGTTCTAGAGCTTCAAATTCAGCATTCACAGCATCACACCACTCTTTAGACTGCTTCACTTCATTAAAAGTTTTAGGAGTAGTGATATTTATAGAAGAATTAATGAAAGCAAAATGTTGAGAAGAAAGTTTATCATAAGAGAGGAATGATGAAAGAGGATAAAGAGAATGAGCAAAGTTGCATAAAAAGTCTTGCAAGTAAACAGGTCGTTTGCGAATGCGAGAGGATGTAGTTGCAGAAGGCAAACCTACATCAGATGGTGAAGTGGCAGGGGCCGATGTTTCACCAGAGGATGATGGTACAGAATGTACATTATCATCAGGCATTGCAAGACGTGGAAAGAAAGCTTTTACTGCTTCAGAAATGGAGGATGCAGCAAAAGGAAATATGTTTTCATGAAAAATGACATGCCTGGAAATGGAAATACCATGAGTTTCGAGATCAAGGACTCTATAACCCTTGTAGCCAGTGGGATATCCTAGAAAGACACAGGTGTTAGCTCTAGGAGCAAACTTATTTCTACCCTGTGTGGATGTGCTTTTGTAACAAAGACACCCAAAACTCTTAAGGTTATTGTAATCAGGAACTTTACCCATGAGGACTTGATAAGGAGACTTATTGCCTAAGACAGGGGTAGGTATACGGTTTATAAGAAAGACAGCAGTGGAGACACATTCACACCAGTAAGTAAGAGGAACGTTGGATTGAAATAAAAGGGATCTTGCTACATTAAGGATATGTTGGTGTTTTCTTTCGACTACAGAGTTTTGCTGGGGTGTTTCAGGGCATGAATGATAAGATAGAATGCCTTTGGAGCGGTAAAGGTTAGTGAAGGACAATTCCGGAGCATTATCAGCCCTAACAGCTTTAACAGTTTTATGAAATTGATTTTCAACCATTGTAAGAAATGCAGGAAACACAGTCAAAACATCAGATTTTGCTTTTAACATGTAAATCCAAGTAGCACGACTATGATCATCTACTATTGTTAAAAAATACCGATATCCTTCATGAGAAATAACAGAGAATGGCCCCCAAACATCAATATGAAGCATGTCAAATGTGTGTTCACTAATGTTATTTTCAGAAGGAAATGGAACACGTTTTTGTTTAGCTTTGGGACATATATCACAGTGAAATGAAACAGGTTTCTTTGTTTTATTCAATGATAAATTCTCATACAAGATATCAATTTTAGCCATAGAAGGATGACCTAAACGATTGTGCCATGTATGATTATCAACAATAGCAGAACAAGCAACAGCATTTTGTTTATGAAAAGAAGCAGGAATTAAAGAACCTGAATCAAGAACATATAGATTGCTAACTTGTCTACCCTTGCCAATCATCAACTCCTGTGTAAGATCCTGTATAAAACAATCAGATGCAGTGAAACCAACCATAGATTCAGTATCCTTAGTCAAAGAACTAACACTCAAAAGATTAAAACGAAATTGTGGTATGTAAAGCACATTTTTAAGTGTTATGTTGTCACTAAGAGTTATATGACCTATACCAATAATGCTCACGGAAATTCCAGTAGGTAAGGTAACATAGGTATTGGTAAGAGGTTTAACAGAGGTGAAAAAGGATTTGTTGTGACTAACATGGTGAGTAGCACCAGAATCTATGACCCATGACTCACTCGAAACTACAGTATTTCCAGTAGAGAGAGCTGAAGGCAAGCCAATTAAAGAGAAAGTATATAGAGGTAGGAAAGTACCACTCGCTTTGCAAGCCTGTGGTACAGCTGAAGGCGAAGGAAGTAGTCCGTCTTTTGATGATGTGGTACTCTGATTGTGAAGTTGAGAGCTGAAGTAGGCAATGAACTGGTGCATCTGTTCTGGAGTGAGAGAAGAAGAGCCTGGAGGAGCAATGACTTCAGGTTGTTCAGTCTGAGTGGTAATGGCATTTGCAGTTACTTGAGGATTTGGAGAAGGATTCTTCCTTGGATGAAATTTCCCTTTTGGCTTGAATCCCGGTGGAAACCCGTGTAACTTGTAACAGCGATCAACAATGTGACCAAAGCCACCACAGTGAGTGCAGACTGAACGGTTCTTCCCATAGTTAGAGTTAGAAGAAACTTGGAGAGTTACGGAATCAGGCTCAGTGTGAGAAGTATTACGAGCAGACCTTTGACTATCTTCTTGATCAAGAATATTGTAGACTTCTGACAGAGACGGTAAAGTCTTCTTCATGAGGATCTGACTACGGATGTGATCATAACTGTCATTTAATCCCATGAGAAAATCAATGACTCTGTTTTGTTCATTTTGAGCAAGAAGACCTTCAACGGTACGAGCTGGGACATGTAGGCTGTGTAATTCTTCCCAAAGAGATTGAGTCTGAGTGTGATATGAAGATAGATCCATGCTGCCTTGCCTAAGAGAGTGAAGTTGATGCCTAAGCTTATACAGTCTTGGAAGATTGGACTTGTGAAATCGAACATGGAGATCTTTCCAAATATCTGCAGCTGCTTTGAAATAGAGGATACTGGTGTAGATTTTCTTGGAAACACTGTTAAGTAGCCAAGACTTCACCATACTGTTGCAACGACACCAGATCTTATAATACGCATCAGTTTCAGCAGGCATAGCAATAGATCCATCAATAAATCCAAGTTTGTTCTTCGCTTCTAAGCTAGTGGTCATAGCAACTATCCAGATACTATAGTTCGTTCCGTCTAAAGCCTCAGAGGTTAATACTAGTCCAGGATGATCAGAGTTGTGTAGATAGTACGGACTATGAATGCTATCGGGAGAGTTCGATACCTCAAACGGTTTAGGATGTTGAATCGAAGGAATCGAAGGATTCTGAACGTTGCGAGCTTGATTCGAAGATCCAGAAGCTTCGCGAGATGGAATGGAGTGAGGAGATCCGTTGCGACGAGGCGGAGATTCATTATCCGAAGTCACGGTTCGATACTTGGAGTTACACTTTCTCTTTCCCATAGTAGATGAAGGAGAGATGGAATCGAGAGAGAATCAAGTATATTCGAAGATCTCGGAGTGAAATTGAAGATGGAATGAAGACGATGAGAGATGATGAAGGATGCGGAAGACGTGAATAGGTCAGAGGAGACGGAAGTGATCGGAAGAGAAGATCGGAGATGATCGGAATTGATCGGAAGAGATGATCGGAAAAATAACCGTCAAGAAATGAAGAAGATCAGATGTTGAGCTCAGCTCAACGGCTCTGATACCATATTAGGAAACAAGGACTAATATGAAAATATCTTCATTAAAGTTAAAATGTGTACAAGGTGGAGTATTTATACTCAATACATTAGACTACTCTACACTAACATCTACGCTATACAAGTGTGTATACGTAAGCTATATACATGTATCTCATATATATGTAATAGCGTTAGTTGCTAATTTATTCTGTACTTACGTATTCCATTTAGATACATATGCGTTATGTATGTTCGTTTGGTGGACAAGCTGATGCCATGATTTTTTTTGCATATAATATACTGTACTAGTTCTAACAATTAATTATTTTGCCATGCAATTTTTATAATGCCATGAAACTTCAGCCTGTTTTCTAAACACATTATGTCCGTGTGTCGGCTACCACGGCAGCGGGAATATTGGCGGCCGGTTTGCCCTCTTGAGTAGTATATAAATTGTAACAATCAAGTAAATAATATTGTAGTTAACTTATTAAGATATTAACAACAGAACAGCAGAAGGAATAGAAGTGGTAACTTCCCTACGGTATATATTTTATTTATGTATAGTTTGTAATCTTCTTAGAAAAACTTAATTATTTAGCTTAATTTTGGTCTCATGCGTTCTTCCCAAATTATCAGAACGTTAATATCTGGAAGATTAAGGTAGAAAGGTAATTTAGGTCTTTAAGTCTAACTCTTTCTATTCACTTTTTCATGCAATAATTTTGTCCAAAATTTTAGCTAATACTAATTCTAATTCTAATTCTAATGTGACACCAAAACATCAAATTTGATGTTATTTCATTTTTAATAGACACTAAAAACTATGTATCTTACCAAATTTAGTATAGAGTAAATAGTATACACCAAATCTAGTATAGTATTATACTACTATTCATCACATCAAATATTAAAATAATATTTTTTACTTTGTTTATTTAATTATACATAGATTAATTTTATTAATTAGTTTCATTTATAGTTAAATATATATATATATATCATAGTATTTTGTATGTTTTATTTTTATTTTCACATTACTAAAACATTATACTATTATTGTATACATTTTTTAATTAATAATATAATTAACTGATTATTATCAGTTACATTAAATTGAAAGAAAATAAGATGTTGTTCACTTTAAATGTATAAATTTTAATTGTTGATAATATGTATAGAATAAATAAGTATATAAATTAACTAAAATAACATATATAAATAAAGATAAAAACTAAATCTGATAGATATAATTACTCAACTATTAAAAATAATATATTAAATTATCAAAATTAACAAATTAGTTATCTAAATAATATTTTTCCTATAAATTTTGGTTTGATAGTTGTAGATGAAAAATAAAATTTAATATCAGAATATCAAATTATTGGAAATGCTCTAATTGTTACTAAAAGTTAAAAGGGAATCCATGAAACGACGAGGAAAGTATGTGTCAGATAATTATTTATATTTTTTTCTTTACCCAATTCCAAAAAGAAAAATAGACTCAAAGAAATATTGTAAGCAATAGCATATAAGGTGTGTTTTTTTTGTCAAAAGCATATAAGGTGTGTTTGAAAAAACATTTAAGCTGTATTTTTTCTTGTGTTATATAAATTTTCCTTGGATTAAAATAAACAACAAATAAAAATCATATAGTAATCCGTAATTCCGTACTAATAATTTAGAATTTGTAACCATGTTTAGTAGGGGAGCTGTGTGATAACAATGATTGATATAATGACCTCTTTCGCCCTAATTCGATCAATAATTGAAATAATATAGTCGTATATTTGTTCTCATAAGGATGTATCTTGTTGTTTTTTTTTTTTGTAAACTATCTTGGTTAATTTTGTTTTCAGAGAAATTAGACGTTATCTGAACTTTTCAAGGATTTCGATTTTCTTCAAACGTTCACAAATTGATATGTTATACTAAACAAAACAAAATTATATGCTGTTAAATATATAGTAGTAGAATAGCAAGTGACACCAATAAACAGTACAGTAATAAAGAGATTGTTTGACTGATTCTGATGATTTAAACTACTAACAAAGTTGTATTTTCTTGACACAACAATCAAAGTTGTACGATTATAAGTTTTTGACCCAGTTACAAGAAAAAATTATAATTTATTTGAGAATTAAAAATAATATTCCCTCCGTTTCAGTTTAATTGTTATCCTACGTTTTTGCACACAGCTTAAGGAAATATTTAATTTTACATATTTTCAAGATAAAAAACACAATTATCTATACACCTAACCACTTTTCAACCAATAAAAAAATAGAATATTATATAAAAATAATAAATTTTGACTCAAAACTCTAAAACGACACTTAATTTGTGACAAAAAATTAGTCATAGAATGAAAATTATTCTGAAACGGAAGGAGTATACTTAGTGGGTGACTGTATGTCACATATAGCGAGACAATTTAAGAGGGAAAAATATTTACTCAAAATTTTGTTACTAGTTAACTAGTCAAGTGGAATATAGTTCTCTTACTATTTTGCTGGCAATTGTCAAAGAAGAGTAAAAATGTATTTTATTTTTTCTTCTTTATTTGTGCTGAATTCAATTTTTTCTTTTATTATTTACTACACTCTCTAAAAATATGATTAACCCAAAATTAAAATATAATTTTTATCGGAAGTTAAGAAACTGTTTCTTAATTTTTAACTAAAAAAATTAAAAACTGATTTTAAAATAAAAACTTTAAAAATCGATTCTTAGTATTTTAGTTAAAAGTGAAGAAACAATTTCTTAACTTTTGCTAAAAACCATACTCCAAGAATTCCAGATTAATCATAGTCTTAGTCTTCACTCTTCTCCTCTCTTTTAATTATTTTAAATTATTCTATGTGTAACTAATCAAACCCTTAAGAAAATTATATCTACAGAAACGCCAAAATCCAATGAGAAGCACATCACATCATTTGTGGAAGATGTTTATTTACAGTTACATCAATCTTGAAAGATTACTTTGAGGCATAATATTTAATCAGCTGGAGATTACCGATCTGCTTGCATAATTTAAAGATTTGTGCCATCATATTGTAGGTTGTTCTTTTCCTTTTACCTAAGTAGATCACCAACAGTATTTGGCCTGGATTTAGTATAGAGTGACTATAGACCAAATCCAGGGTGCTTAAAATTAGTATTATATGCCATGTGGTCTACACGATCTCGCATGTTCGGGTTTTAGTATTTCACCTTTGCTTAACTTTATATTCGTGATTAAAGTTTTTAACAACCTTGTTTTCGACATAAAATCTAACCAAATCTTAAAGAGATCTCGATCTGGCAAGGAAAGGGATAGTTGAATTTACAATAAGCAGGCCTGTACATTTTTACACACTATAAGAACCTATTAATATTGCATATATAATACCAAACAGGCAATATAGCAGATTTTTTTTAGATACAGAATGTAAAAGTCATATAGAAGGACTTCACTGGTTTAAAATATGAGTTTACAATTTTGAGTTAAAGAAACCACATAATATATTTAGTAACTGTAAATTTCTAAAAACTGATTATAAGGACTTAAGATTATTAAAGCAACTCTATTTTAATGAAAAAAAATTCATAGAAAGAGAGCCACCGTCGAATTAATTATACGATTCGGTTCTTGGTATATGCGTGATTAGCTATTAAATCACTATCATGCTATCTGAAACCCTACTCGTCTAACTCTTGCCAAAGTCCAGGTATATATCATTCTCACACGTGCCATGTGAACATTTGTAGCCGATGATGTGGACCTTAGTATGATTAAGGAATTATTTGGGTAGTTTCCCAATTGATACACACAAGTTTTATGATATGAGTCGCTATTATAAAGAAAAGTCTAGAAGTTATGTTTTATTCTACGCTAACAAATAAAAATATACATACCTCTATGCATACGTATGGTGACTAGTGTATATATGTATATTATTCTATTAATCATTCTCATTCATAAAGGTTTGACATGCCAACAAGCAGTCTCACTTGCCATGTCTTTTTATGTGTATAGAATGTGACATTAAATAATATGTTTGTATCTGTATTTATATGATTGTTGTTTGCATGTATGACATATCTAATCAAGTATTTAAGTGTACGTTTATGAAGAATTTTTTGTGTGTATCAAATGTACGTTTATGTAGATATGACACATATAATGAAGCATATCTGCATGTATATATATCATTAGTTTTAGGTGTTAATGTATGTACTTCTTAGTCGTTCACATTTAAGTGTTAATGTATGTATTTCTTTTTTTTTTTAACACATATACACGAGTTTCAAAAAAAAAATGTATGTATTTCTTAGTTCACATATACACGAGAAACATATGATTCGATATGGTGCAATTCATATAAATTAATTACTTTATAAAATATCAATGTACAGAGCCGTGCGAGCACTTCAACCTGCCTTAAGCAATATTTTTTACAAAAACTTATGAACATATATCTATAAACAGTAAATTTTATTGTAGTTTACTGTGAGAAAACCACAGAAAACAAATTATTTTGTCATCAAGAATTTGTAGGGATTTTTTTTATTTACACAAGTTTCTTAGCAATTAACAATTGTTTCCTTGTGACAAAAAAAAAACAATTGTTTCCATATTTTGTAATTGATTTCTCAAAAATCATGTTCTCATTTAATATAATTTTTTGCTTACCTATAAATACCTAACGAGATTATGTTCTATAGTTATGTTATATAAATAATGCTTTTAACTAATTTTTGTGAAAAAAATGTTGCCCTAAACGAATGTTTCTTTTTTTCTCAAGTGAGCACAGCTCTGTCAATGTATATGGTACACTTTCTGCTGCATTTTTTTTATGCACACGAGTACACGACGTTATTTAACTATTCATGGTGCTTTGCTTCGTATAACTCTATTCTAATCGGTTCCCTACAAAATTGTATATCCAATAGCTTTGTTTGGGGATTAATTTTCCATTTCGTGAATCTAATAAACGAATTTACATTAGTTTGACAAAATATCATTCTTGAATTAATCCAGTTTACCAAGAATCAGCTGTTTTTGTGCATAGAATGAACATCCGCTATTTTATCTTTCCTAGATACATGAAGACAAGCATTGGGAAATTATCATACAGAATCTGCAAGGTCCCTGTTCTTCTACTTACATAGTTTTATCAGGAAAATCAGTTATATATATTAAGGGATTTATTTGCATTTTTGTCCTTAAGAGTTATTTTGTCCTTAACTATAAAGTATCAACTAAACGAATTATTTTTCTTTTTTGTATTCTGACCAAACGAATTATTTATCAAGTAGTTTCCAAATTATGTTTGGACCCAAAAGCTGTCGCGTTAGAGAAAGAGACCCCACGATTCCTAAATGTTGCCGGCTGTCTCACTCACATCCTATGGTTTTTATTTATTACACTGTTTTAGTTAATCTCCGCGAACCGGTCTTTAATATTCTCATTAAAGGATCCACTTTTATATGATAAGTACAAGTTAAGCCCGTCATGAACCATAATCATCATCCATTTCTATGTAATCTTTTGCAGAATATAATAAAAATCTGACGGATTAAATCGTCTGCGAAGCTTTAAATAAGATTCGAGGGAGAAATAAATGGAGTGACGTGGGAACTGATCCGTACAAAACGTGGACCCCTACAAGATAGTACAGTACGTGGAAGACAGAAGTCATTCGTGTAGTAGTTAGTAAATCGTCGGGATATAGTTAAACCAGTGACCAAACACTTACACTAAGAGCTTGAGAATATACTATTAGTAACGGAACAGTTACTGTCTCTACGAACCAACGAGGAAGAGAATATCTCTTTGGGGTTTTATTAAAACAGAGTTCAGAGAGAGGTCAGTTATGTTTTGTCTATTGCCTCTCTTAGCTGCTGCATTTAATGACTTTGTGCCTCTTCCACCAAACAATCAAATATTTTCTCACATCTTCCTATCATTTTTTCTTCAGTTTTTCTAATGCTAGTTAAATACTTTAATTTATCTATTTTGTAGATTACGATACATTTCAATCTAAAACTATACTCGGGGAAACATATCTATATAACTCAAGAATAATGTTTGCAATAGAAGAAAATAAATTGTAAGAAATATCAAACTTAAAGTGATATCAATTAACCTGTAGTATTTAGTAAAGTTCTAGCTCTATGAAAACGAGCATGATATTAGAGTTGTTAGCAATGAAGTGATCCAAATAGGATTTGTTGTGAATCCAAAAAGTAGGATATGATTTGAAATGGACCAAAAGTAACATGATAATGATAATGAGTGTTTTATGTGAAACTTTAAGATATTTGTGATTTTTATCTATGCATTTTATCTTATAGCCACATAGATACAAGATCATGTTTTAGATATCAGTTGAATATCCAGATAGATGATCTTTTATGAACTATATTTCTTTATAATGATTAGACTGGATTATTTCATTAATAAAATAGAAAAAAAACTATAAGAAATTCGAAATAATCTATAGATAAGAATCAGTGGATCGGATAATTGTGGTCGTGTACCGATATGTTTCATGTTCGATTTACATGCTGCACAAAATTAAATCACAATTATTCTGGTCACCTAACACAGATATGAGTTCATATTTTATAACATATTTGAATGTTCGGAAAGAGGGTCTATTCGTAGATTACACTTTCCTTTGGGAGATTAATTTGAGCTCCTCCATAAACCTATGATATCTCCAATTAAAAAAAAAAAAAGAATCAATCTTATTTCTAACTTGTCTTTAGTTATAAACTTATGAATCATAAAGGACTAGAATTCATAGTTCGACGAATACAAAAATTTCATTATTCATGTTAAACAAAATATTAATACAAACCAATAAAAAGGAATTTTCTCGAATAATTTTCATCTTTTCAAAACGTGTTTTTATGGTAGCCAAGTAGAGGAGCAAATGGACTACGCGCCAGGTGTAACATAGGCGTTGGGCATATTTATGTTCGTCCATTTTAAAGCTTGCGAAACAAAATTAAAACTAAATATAATTGTGCATGAAAATTAAGCTACGTTTCGCTTTTATTTCCCATTCGTTGAAGTTCAAAACATTAAATCGTTATCAACACTTATTTACAACCGGGGTGATTTTTTTAACTGGTTTCAGAAATTGAAAGGTAACAAGTATTGTAAAGAACGAATACTTTTATTGTAAGCATAACAAAACAAGTTACTCTAATCGGGAAGAATAGTTTGGATCAAAGTGCCTTTAGCACAAACAAACAATCAACGTAAACTGAAGAAGAATAAGCCTTTCACTGTAACCCATCCACAAGATTTAAGAGAAGTAGTAACGTCTAAGGGCATCTCCAACTCAACTCCATTTTTTACTCTAAAATGGAATATGGAATAGAAAACACTCCAACCCTATTCCATATTCTACTCCATAATAGAGTTTACTCCATAAATGGAGTAATCTGTTTTTTGTTTGTTCATCACTCCATTATGGAATGGAAAATGGAGTGAGGTTGGAGCATTTTTACTCCATATTCTCTTTTACTCAATTTTAGAAGAAAAAATGGAGTTTTACATTGGAGATGCTCTAAGATGCAGTTTCGTCCCATAAAGGTTCAATGTAACAATATTCAATTTAACCACACACAATATCGAGGAGGTGGATAAAAGTTAGGTAGATGGAATATCATATTTGCATAGATATAGAACAAACAAGTTTTCTTGGATTCGAATCCAAAACATGGAACGTAACATAATACGAAGCCACACAATGCCAACAACATCCTAGTACATAGGTTGGGTCCCTTCCAGCCCAAGCCTCTGGATCGTCTCTAATGATAATTAGGCGTATCCATAGCCTGTATATTATAATCATATCAAATCATTAGAAAAAAAATAAACTGATCATAACAATTAGTATTACTGTATACCTAATTATCTATTGTTTATTAACCTATGACTAAAACATTAGTCACTAAATTTTTAAAATCCATATATTTGGAGTTTTGCACCATTACTAGAAGAAACAAGAAGATAGTGGGGAAGGAGGAAGCTACTACTGCTGCATCTTGAGGCACGTGACAACGTCCCACACGTGTCCTAATTGCTTACGTCATCAAGGTCTCTATCTTTTATTTTTCTTCTGTTCCATTCACATGGCGTTGAAAACTGTAAACACTGTATATTTAATTATTAACCACTGTTAAAAAGAAGAAAGGTTCTCTAACGTCTTTTTACTGCTACTGCTATTTTTTAACCTCCCTCTACCCATAAATACACCTCAACAACTCTCTCGCCTCTCTCTAAACCCAAACACACTTCTCCTTCTTCTCCCTTCTCTCTCAACTTCAAGAACCTCTAAAACATAAGAATTGCATCATTTTCACCCTGTGATGTTACGAGATTCAGACGGTGAGATGAGCTTAGAGACAACGAACTCTCCTATCAGCAGCGGGACAGAGAGCTGCAGCAGTTTCAGCCGGTTATCCTTCGACACACCACCGTCAACCATCCCGGAGGAAGAGAGCTTCCTCTCCCTCAAACCTCACCGCTCCTCCGACTTCGCCTACGCAGAGATCCGCCGGCGACGCAAACACGGCCTCACCTTCCGAGATTTTCGCCTCATGCGCCGTATAGGCGCCGGAGACATCGGAACCGTGTACCTATGCCGTCTCGCCGGAGACGAGGAAGAGAGCCGGAGCTCGTATTTCGCGATGAAGGTCGTGGATAAAGAAGCGTTAGCGTTGAAGAAGAAGATGCATAGAGCCGAGATGGAGAAGAAGATTCTGAAGATGCTTGACCATCCTTTTTTGCCGACTCTTTACGCAGAGTTTGAAGCTTCGCATTTCTCTTGCATCGTCATGGAGTATTGCTCCGGTGGTGACTTGCATTCGCTTCGTCATAGACAGCCTGACGGCAGATTCTCCCTTTCCTCCGCCAGGTAATAAATAAATATTCATTTTTTAATTTTATTTTAGGAATAAAAATTCTGATTATTAAATGAAAAATTATTAAATGTATACGAACTTGCATGCATTTGACTCTGTACATCTTTTGGTATCTTCTCTTACAAGACCTGACCTGTTCTTGTCTATGTCGGCTTTTTTCAGTTCTTTGAATTGTTAAGAAGAGTCTTTTTCAACCCATCACATTAACATTAATAATTATTTTCTCTGTTACTAGCTAAATTATTATTTTTCATGTTTTAATTAAGTTTTGAAATAAATTTTTTTTTTTGGTCAATAATAGTTTTGAAATAATTTTTGTAACAGATTTTACGCGGCTGAAGTTCTAGTGGCGTTAGAATATCTACACATGCTAGGCATCATCTACAGAGACCTCAAGCCTGAAAACATCTTAGTTAGATCCGACGGTCACATCATGCTCTCTGACTTTGACCTCTCCCTATGCTCCGACTCAATCGCAGCCGTTGAATCCTCCTCCTCGTCACCTGAAAATCAACCACGTTCGTCCCCACGTAGACTCACTCGTCTCGCTAAGCTCTTCCACCGCGTCTTACGCTCCAAAAAAGTTCAAACACTCGAACCGAACCGGTTATTCGTAGCTGAACCGGTTACCGCCCGGTCCGGTTCCTTCGTTGGTACGCATGAGTACGTTGCACCAGAAGTAGCATCTGGTGGATCCCACGGGAATGCCGTTGACTGGTGGGCCTTTGGGGTGTTCCTATACGAGATTATTTACGGTCGGACCCCGTTCGCCGCGCCTACTAATGACGTCATACTCCGTAACATCGTGAAAAGACAGTTGACTTTCCCGACGGATACTCCTGCGACTATGTTCGAGCTTCATGCAAGGAGTTTGATATCCGGGTTGCTCAACAAGGATCCGAGTAAACGACTCGGGTCAAGACGAGGTGCTGCGGAGGTTAAGGTGCATCCGTTTTTCAAGGGTCTAAACTTTGCGCTTATCCGTACGTTGACACCGCCGGAGATTCCTTCTGACGTTAGGAGACCGAAGAAAGCAGCAACGTTTAGTGGTAGGAGTAGTAAACCAGCGGCGTTCGATTTCTTTTGAAACGGACGGTGGAGATTAGCGTCATGTTCTGGTCGGTGACTGACTTGTGACGATAGATGTTTTTAGCTGTACATATTCCCTTGAAGCTGTCCTTAATTTTTTAGAAATTTTTAGTTTTAATAGTATGTATGACTTTTATATGATTATAATTAGATGACTTTCTCACGCGATTTGTAGTAGAAACTTTATAAATCTCTTCATAATGATCAAATCTTCGGGAGTTGGAAACATCTTAGTGTGTTTAATTGTTATGGCATTACATAATGGGCCACTTGGTCAACATATCTTGCGGGTATGATTAAACTTCTTTACACCGCAATGCTTATCTCCGTAACAAGTAACTAAATACTGAATTACTTTATATTATAACTCGTCACGCCTAGACTTTTAGTACTTAGAGCATCTCCAACCCCACTCCAAAACCCACTCCAAACTTCATTTTGCAGCAAAATCTTCTCCAATCCTACTCCAAAACTCACTCCAAAATGGAGTAACAAACATGATTACTCCAAATATGGAGTAAACCAACTCATTACTCCAAAATAGAGTTGAACTTTTTTATTTATCAAATAGTCCTCCACATTTATATATGTTTCATTTTTAATAAAATATTATTATAAATAAGTACTATATATATTATAAAATTTACTGTTATATTTCTTAATTATATAAATAGCCTCATTTTTAATAAAATATTATTATAGATAAGTATATTAATATTATTTTACTATATATTAGAAATTTACTGTTAATATTTCTTAATTATATAAATAACCTCGTCTTTAGTAAAAATATTATTAGAAATAAGTATATTACTATTATTTTACTATATATATTTTAAAATTTACTGTTAATATTTTTAAGTATATAAATAACCATCTGATGAACTCTTTTATACAACATAATATATATATAATATAAAACATAAAAGATCATACATATAGAAAATGAAAGATAAGCACCATACAAAAGAAATAACATAAAATAAAACTTACAACAAATATAATTGCTTAATAATCCGATAAATCATTTTCGGATCCATTAAAATTATTAAAATAATCCGATAAAATATTATTAAATTCTTATATAACATGATAATAGAAGATGATTGTGATCTTGAGGTGCCAATTGAAGTTGAAAGAGAAGTCATGTCAAGGAAAATTGAAATTGAAGAAAATAATAATGTGAGGTATCAAAAGTTTCTTTCCCATTTCAGAGAAATCAAAGATAAAGAAGCTCATTTTTTACTTCGAAATGCATTAGTTGATCATTTGTGGGAAAATTATTATAATTCTAATGAATAATTTAGAATTGATGTATTATTGTGTTTAAGCTATATAATATAATTTTAATGTATTAAATGTATTCTTTTAAAACCTTGTTGAGTAGTTTTATTTATATAACAAAAAATTAATTGTGGTTAATATTGTATTTAATAGAAATGCTATAATTTAAAATGGACTGTTTTGCAAATAGTATAAATGAAAGGTGATATTCCTAATTTTGAAATAAATATAATATTAAAAATATTCTTTTGGAGTAGAAAATGGAGTAATACATTGGAGTAAAACTCAACTGCATTTTGGAGTTACTCTATTTTAGAGTAGAAAATAGAGTAATACATTGGAGATGCTCTTAGACTGGTATAAAATAAAAAAGGAAGATTCCTCTTTTGACAATTGTAACACATGAAGTCATGTTGCACTTTTGAATATCAAAAAAGGAAGACAGAAACGTTATCCATAAGGTTAGGAATATGCTTTATGAGATCCGACCAGTTGCATGATCTCTTCTGTTTTCGATTCTCTCTGTCCATTTTTCAAACTAACAGAACATTAAACTATTAGAAAGGTGAGATGGTTTGTTCTCTTGGTGTAAAGTATGAAATGGGATCTTTCTAGTAAGATTGCATTTCTCTTCAATGATTTGATTACATACATTCACTTGGCCGCAGATTTATAGATTGAAAATGTTATCCAAATTATGTTGAGAATCCTGTAAAACTATAGTGAATAGATAACCAAGTATGTGAATCGTTCAGCAACTGTGTGGGCATGTTTGAAGCATGTTCCCAACTTCATCCATTGCATAATGTGGCAGTCTAGAAACTAACAAAACCCTCTGGCCTTTGGATTGCGTAAAGAGGATTTGTCTGTAGACCTATATTCATCTGACTTAAGTGTGTAAAAACAATGCTAAACTAAGAGAAAACAGAGAGTTAAATAGATGTTTTTGTCTATCTTGTGAGTAACAAAAACAATATAGGTACTTGCTATAGTTATGTATTCACTACGTCGAGAGTTAATGAAGTTAGTACGGTGTTCAACCAACCAACCAACACTGCTTGATTTATCTATCTCTCTTATTAAATATGTGAATTATGTATTCACATTAAAAAAAAAAGTATAGACATTCAGACCCCCAAAGAGTACTTCTGTGTATGCAAATATGAGCTTCTTTTAAATCATAGTTTGAAATTTGGCATAATATACTCAATCTGTTTCAAACTAAATAATGTCTTAAGACAATACACAACTATAAAAAAGTTTACATTTTACCTTCAATGAATCATTAAAATATAAATTTAAAATTAATCATTCAATTACAAAAAATAACATATTATTGGTTACATGATTTTTGACAGAGTTGAAAGTTACACTGCAATATGAAAACATATTACTTATTGAAATATTGAAAACTCTTTTAAACATGATACATTTCGAATCGGAAGAATATCTATCATATCTGTAATAATAAAAGCAAACAAATAAGTCTTTTTTTTCTGAACACCACAATCAAATGGGTTCATATTTAAATATTTCGGCACCAACTAAAATATCTTGAAGAGCTTGTTCTTAAATAGATACGTTATCTAAATTTACCAATACAGAAAAAATTTAGTAAAAGTACAAAAGGGAGGGAATAGCTTAGTAGAACTGTAGAAGACACTGAAATTAAATGGAATGATTATTACATAATTATAAACAAGTTAATCACAACACCATGGAAGTGGTGACTAATGATAATTGTTACTTTAAAAGAGAAATAAAAAGCTGAAATATCAATGATTAGACAATTCAATACAAAATGTTTTGGACAATGCATAGAAGTTTTGTCCCTCCTAAAATGTGTAAACATGGACCACAAACAAGATTACCATCACGGTATGCTATTGTTAATTAAAATTAAGTCTCGTCACAATAATTACAACGAGTTTAAAATAACTGATGCGTTTCACTAGCAGTTTGAAATAAATACTATAAACATTAGCTAAAAGTCAAAGTCTCCTTATGGGGAGAGGTGCTTCTTTTGCAGAAGCCGAGGTATGTAACTTGTCATTATTCCATTCTCACTCGCTTACGTGGACCCAAGAAACTTCCCATGCAGCTAATAACAGTATTTTTAAAACAATAATTGGACAACTGAATTATGCATTTTCTTTGTTCATTGGGGATTGAATTACTTTTCATAAAGAGTTTTAAATACAAACATTAGACGACTAGATGTCGTATATGTATATGTTTAAATTGATGTTCGCAAATAATAAGTTAATAAGTTACCACTTAGAAAATATTTATGAACAAATAAAAGTTATAATTATAGCATATAAGTACAAGGATAAGTCAAATTGCAAATGTTAATTCATACAGAATGGATGACATGATGAAAACGTATGTTAATCTTCAAATGAAATGATGATTTTGTTTATAAGGCAATCGAACAATGCTTGCAAAGCTGACTAAGAATTAGTTTATTAGAACTTATACGCACTGAGTTTTCAATGTTTTCTTTCAATATCGACGGTTTTGGCAGGATACGTGATAACTAACTTGTATATATTTGCCAGTCTTGTTACTACAAAGATACAATGGAACACATTAGGTGATTAGGCATATGTACCATAAATAATTATATCTTGAATCATCGGACTAATGCTTGAGGAAAATGTTTGGGGCCATAAGATAGAAAATAATTGATTATAGAATAGTTGTAATTAATAATTGAGATCACATAGAATAACATGATTTCTCAGAAAATTAATAGATAAAAGAAAGAAGAGAAGTGTGACAACACATGGGATGTGCCCAACAGCACAAGAGACAGCTTCACCGGTCAGATTTATGCCAATGTCCCGCTCTTGTCCACTCTCTGCCCCACCACTTTCATTAGTAATATTACTATATAGTTAGTGTTTAATTTAATAACAATGCAATAACATTGTACAATGAATAAACAAAGTGAAATGTTATTCGTACAAATTAACTAATAAAATAACAATAGCTCATGTTTATACAACATGTTTTACTGAATACATGTTTTATACAACATATTTTACTGAATACATATGGTTCAAGAGGGCGTAAATGTTTTACTTAATAAGGGCGTAAATGTTAGCAGAATACATATGGTAATGGTAGTATGGTGCATCTATCTGTCTTTCAAAGGAGGAAAAAGAATCTTCAACTACTGAAATGCGTTAATTGTTTGTGCGCGTGCATGCATATCTGTTAAATGCTTATGATACGTCCACATCTGCTCTATACTCATCGAAGTGTTCATTCTCCTCGCAGTTATACAATTATACACAAACACATGTAACATACACAATACGATACACATCTATACATATAGTTCATTTCTTTAGAAAAAGAAGACTAAGGCTATGAATGGAATGCAGAACAAAAGACAGGATAAATGCAGATTGTTTAATTTGCAGTTTGTACTGCATTTGTTGCCCATTCAACCTTTAAAATGCAGAACAGAAAAAAATTATAAAATAATTAAAAAACTGCATGCAGATAAATTTGTGTGTTAATTCTTGGACTGCATGAATAGATGCAAATTGGCGAGGATCGGATGCAGGTGGAATGTGAAGACCAATAACGTACGAGCATGTTTTTTCATTTTATTAGTTACTTATAAAAAACCTCATTTAATTCATTTCACTAACTTTTAAACTAATCCAAAATTTCTCTAAATGTGTGATTTAATATTTTTTTTTCTCATTTTTTGTCATCTATTTCTCATTTGTATAACAATTATTTTTAGCTGGTTTTATTTATAGCAATGATATATAAAATAGATACTTTTATTTATATTATCTACTATAACTATGATAACAGAAATTAGATATATTTAGTTTAAAAGAAAAATCATGTGTAATATTTACAAAAAGAAATAATATTTCCATATCAATTATTTTAATAAATTTATGCATATACATTTATATTTGGTATTCATATTTTAATTGTATTTACATAAAATTCTTAATTTTATTCATAATTACTTCATATTTTTATTTGATAATTCATGTTTAAATTGTATCTCATACTAATAAATTTGTAAGTATGGATAATGATCAGATATAACACATCGGTTTCGGTTTAGTTTAGTATCATATTCTAGAAGCTATAAAGTTACGTTACAACGTTTGAATTCAGATTATATCATATTGGTTCGGATATACCCAAAAAAAAATCTAATACTAAAAATACAAAATATATAGTTATTTACACAAAATGAAATTTAAGATACTTATTTAAATTTTAAATATTTATTGATAAATATCATATCAAAATAAATATAAAATTTAATATTTTAATATACATTTATTTTTCAAGAATTTATATTCGATATAAATTTTGACATTCAATCGGTTTTTTTAGATATTTTTCAGATTTTCCACATGTTTGGATTCGGTTAATAACACTTTAGGTTCAAATATGTTTTATAACACCCTACAAAACTCATTCATTTATTGTTTTTACATTTTGGACTTGGTACGAGTAATTTTTTTGGTTTGGTTCCGTTCAAAATTCAGATTAATGATTTTATGTCCAGCCCTAATTAATGTCTTGGATCTTACTTTTATTTTAATTTGGACTATAAAAATAATTAAAGCGAAAAGGAATAATATTTTTAATTTTAATGAATTTTATATAATTTGTAAGTTTCAATATATTTATTAGAATGAAAATACTTTTTTGTTTTATGTTTTTTTGTTGTAATTGTGTTTACCTTTTATATAATGTTTAAACTTTCTTTGGATTTATTAAGTTAATAAAAATAATAATTGATAAGAATTTGTATTTTTGTTTTAGATATTTCATTTACAAAATTATTTTTAACATCTGGTTAAATACACTAATTCGATAAAATAGCTTAACCAGTTAGATCTGCATTTGTTCTGCATGATCTGCTTGATCTGCATTTGTTCTGCTTGATCTGTATTTTAGGTTTGATCTGCGTTTTCTTGATCTGCATACCATTCGAAGCCTAAGCCCTCATGGCGTTGAAAAAACGTAGCCACTTGTGAGATTCTGTGCCGATTACTTGCGGAAGTGAACTATGTCGGAGAAAAAGGTTGACGCGATTTCCAGTTAGCCACTCATTTATTAACGGTCACAAAAGCATCAAACATACAGTTTTTTTAGTTCTTTGAGAGAACACATTTTCTCTTAAATTTTCTAGAATAAATACTAAATTAAGCTCGAGAAATATTTTACCAGGTAAATATAAAAATATGTGTTTAAATCTTTAATATTCTTACAGTTTATAGAGTTTAATATTTTGTTTCCTCCTGTGGGACAATAAACTAATGTCTGTATTTTGTGTCTCCAGCTTAGTATAAGGAAGCGTTCTAGATGATCAAATATTGTCAGAATACTCTTTATATTTGAAAACCTATAATATTTTTAAAATTTTGTGTGTGTTAAAATATAATATGTTTGATATTTCTATTTGGTTTTAGTAAAACCTACATTATCAATTATTTTTACAGCTTTATCATAATTAGTTAAGTTGTTTTCAGTTTATTCTTAATGGAAATATCAATATATCATGTTCGAAATATAGGATTATAAATTACTTACTCTTTTTGAATATATATGATGTTTTAGGAGTTTTGTAATATAAAATAATCTATCTATGTAATTTTAGCTTTATAAAAACTGTACAACCAGTTGTGTTTTTACTAAAATTCGCTTAATTAGTTTTTGATAGATCTTTTAAAAGTGTTTTTAGAATGATACATTTTTAATGTATGCATTAAGTTAAATATTAAATATTATTGTTAAATAGAGGGAGTACTAAATAAAGCAAAAACAAATGAGGAACGTTGAGAAATACGACGCATATAAAGTCCCATTGCACGAATAGTTTTTAAACGTGACGATAGGCCCCGTTCGGACCACCGAAACTTGTGCCTAGTCAGACCTTTGTGGTCATAGTCTTACGTGGTCTACTTCTGCAACAATTCAGAAGCAAAAAAAAAAAACAAATATTATTATTTTTGTCATATATTTGATCTACGGATAATAAATAGTTATCGTCGTCTTGCGAGTTTGAAACAATTAAAATTAATGACTATTATAGTGCAATAATAGGTTAGGATAGGCCTGTGATAGATATCGTAATGTCTATGATGTGTCTGGTCAGAGTCATTTAATATTGGTTCTGACGACATTGGTACATTAGCCTATTGCCACTCACCTTGGTTCCAAAATCCAAAACCAAATCCAAATCTTTTTTGGTTCAACCATAGCACAATAATTTGATTATTTTCGTACTAACATAACCTTATACTTGTCGATTGTAGCGGAAACCACACAATTGTTTGATTATATTCTTTTACTGGTCCACTGTAGAGCCCATTCTATTCTTACATTATGAGAAAAGACAAAACTATATATCAAAAGTCAAAACCAGCATTTGTCTGCATACGAAATTCCAAAATTATTTTTGTATTTATTTGTTTATAGATGGTTTCAGTTTTAGATTTTTGTTAAAACTAAAAAGTAAACTTGATCAAATTATCAAAAATATCTAATAAGGAATTCCAAATATGACGAATTAATATTAAACTTCAATTCGATTTTTTTTTTTTTGTATTTTGCAAAAAAATAATGTATTTGGAATAGTTGATTAATAATATATACCAAATTTTAGGTTTATTATATTTTCTCTAAACTGACTGTATTTACGTTTTATAAAACAATTGTATAATCAACTGTTTAGAAGTCATCTTGTGTATGTACACTACGATAAATAATCCCAACAGGCTTTGCGCACTCAATCTCGTAAGATCCATCACAAGTGGGCCTTACTTAAGCAATTAAAAAGCCCATCTAATTTTTTTTTTATCAGCAAGTAAAAGCCCATCTATCTCCTCTTCACTATTCCAGGAAAACGCAGGAAATGAATGGATAAACCCCAAAAATCCGACAAAACTGAAAAACATCAGAATCAAACATCAAAGAGATGAGAGAGCTCTAAGTCTCTCCCAGTTAATCGATAAACCCTTCATACAGCATCTCTTGGTAAAGCAGAAAGGTTCGTCCTTTTCTTCTCCTTCCCTCTCAAATTCTAGTATAAAGCGTTGTAAAAATGCGTAAAGATCGGATTTTTATTGTTGGGTTTATACTGATTCTAAGCATAATTGTATCTTATCTAAAATTACACAGTGAAAAGTAGAGTGTAATGGCGTCAATATCAACAACCTCCTGGCTCTATCGAGATAAAGTATGCACAGAGAGTGGAAGGCTCGGTACTTGTATATTACTGGTTAGTTCTTACACATTATTGCATGTATAGTTCAGATGTTGTTTGAAGAAATGATTACAAAGTTGTTTAATACATGTAGAGGCAAGTTAGATACAATTTTCCAATCAGGAGATTACATGTTGGGGTTACTTCTAAGGATGTGTTAGTGAGACATTGTGTCAAATGCAAGAAGGAGAATGATGATGGTGATGATAATGATGCAAGTGAAGGGTCTTCTAAAAAGGAAGGACAAGGATATGAGTATGTATCTGTTGAGAGGGCACCTTACTATAGTTACATGGATTCAACTTCTGGGAAAATGGAGCCAGCGTCCGGGGCTAGAGCTAGCATTCCAGGTGAGGATTATTGGCCTGAAGGGACATCGAGCCGGGTTAGAGCTGCAAGAGCTCCTCAACCAGCTGGTGAGTCTTCGAGTTTCCCTTCTTATGGGAAGAATCCTGGGAGTAGGAGAAAGAAGAATAGAAAAGCTACTGAGGGGAATGTGAGTGTTGAAACGTATGATGAAGTGTCTGACTCTGAGGATAGCTCTGAGGAAGAGGAGAATGATGTGTCGAACGGCTTTGTTGTTTATAACAATGAGGTTGAAGGGGAGGAAGAGGAAGAGACTGGTTTTGAGTTGGACAAGAAGCTTGGACGGCCACATCCTTTTATTGATCCTACTAAGAAGAAACAGATTGAGAAGACACTCACGAGTGATGAGAGTTGGTGGAACTGGAGGAAACCAGAGAAAGAACAGTGGTCAAGGTGGCAAAGAAGACGTCCTGATGTTGAAACGGTGAGTCATTACAGTCTTTAAGACGTGCGTTTTGCCTTAACGTTTTTATCCATTATGGTGTTTTGTTGTTTCAGGTTTTTCTCAAGGCGATGGCAGAAACAGGACAAGTGAAGCTCTACGGGAAAGAGCCAACACTAACGGAAACTTCGCTTTATAGAGCAAGACGGCATCTTTTCAAGGAAGAGAGGCTGCAAGCTGAGCGAGAGAGACTTGTAAAAGAAGGTCCAATGGCTTTTTACTCTGAGTGGGTAAAAGCATGGAAGAGAGACACGTCAAGAGAAGCTGTTCAGAAGCATTTTGAAGAGACTGGGGAAGATGAAAACACACAACTCATTGAGATGTTCTCTCATCAGACAGATAGAGAATACAGGATAATGATGGGAACTGATGTAAGGATCAAGAGAGATCCTTTGGCAATGCGGATGAGGGAGGATCAAATTAAGCAAAGTATGAAACTACAAACTCATCATGGAGTATCCAGTCCTTTAGATGATTAACTTTCTTTGTTTGTTTGCAGTATGGGGTGGGGATCCGGTTTACCCGACGATTAACTACATTCAAGCTCCAGATGCGGTTATGGATTTCAGAGGGCCTGATTTTCATGAGCCAACACCAAACATGCTCTCTTATCTGAAGGAGGTTTGTCTGCTTTGCTCAAAATACTTTCTTGTTGTTCTGGTCTTTGTTCTTATTGTTTTCTTGTGTTTTGGTTTGATCAGAATGGCAAAGTCATCTCAAGAGAGGTGCACGAAACACTATTGGCAAAAGAGAAAACCGAGCAGGTTGAGGTGCCTGACATTGATGATGCAATGGCGCAAGCTGTTGATATTGGTGAAAACGATGTAAGTATCATCAGATCCTCTTGTTCTTGTTTCTTAATATTACCATGCTCTGAGACATCTCTTTAACCTTTTTTATGACAGGATGAAGAAGAGGACGCAGAAGAAGCAGAAAAAGACGAGAAAGTTGCAAGGAACTGGAGTGTATTGAAGAGTACCCCTGAACTTCGCAATTCCAAAGTAACAGCCACATTCAGCTTTTGTCGTTTATATGTATATAAATGTGTGTATTAATGTTACCTGTTTGGGATTCTGAAACAGCCTAAACCGAAGAAGGAAGGTCGGATGTCTCTAGACGAAGCAGCGAATGATTCTGAGAACTTAACCGATTTTCTCATGGACTTTGATGAGGAGACTGATCCTTAACCGGTTTTGTGTTTATTTTTACGGTTCAGACTTGAGTGTAAAGACCTTTTATTTGTAAACTTAGAAGATTATATGTTTGTTCACCCACTGATTTTGGAATTTCATGGATGGATAAATAAAACAAAATAGTATTTGAACAAAGATCATTGTATTGAGTTTACTGTTTACTAGTGCAAACGGTTTGTTTCAGCTTTTGAAGATGGTTTCAAATGGCCTAAACCATATTCACAAGAAATGCAGAGAATGATTTCACAAGCAGTGTCACTGTTTCTTCTTTTCATCTATGTTTTGTTTAAAATGAAAACCACTTCTTGTCCAACAAATCATTTCGTAAAAAGAGTTGAACAAAAAAAAACAAAATCCTACAAATGGAATGGAATGAAATTGTAAGTTATGACAATTGTTTGTATTGTGTTATCTTCACTTGTTCCTGGAGATGACTCTATGGGTCAAGTCAATAAGTGCACGCCTCGATCTCTTGACATCTTCATCGTCTGTTTCAGGTAGAGACCCTATTGCTGCTGCTGCAAGATTCGCATGCTCTATAGCTAACTCTCTTGTCCTTTGTATTCCCTTGCTCTTCCCAAGATACTCTAAAGCCTGGATTTGTTTTTATGTGATATAAACATAAGAAACTTCGAAAATGTATTAAGGAGAGTTGTTTCTTTTAAACTTACAATGTCAACATTTGTTGGATCTTTTTCAAGCTGATTAACAACTGTGCGTAGTTGGGGGAACTCCTCCATGGCAAAGAGAATTGGAGCTGTTATGATTCCATGGCTGATATCCGATAAGGATCCCTTTCCAAGAGAAGCTGATGTGCCCGTGAAATCAAGAACGTCATCTATCAATTGGAATGCCAATCCCTGTAAAACAGAAACTAATCAAGCATTGTGGACAGAAGACTAGTTGCAAGGGAGACAACATTTTTGCAGAAAGATGATAGATAACGAACCAGATTCTTCCCGTATTCATAAGCTAACATGGCAACTTCTGCTGATTGTCCAGCGAGTAACGCGATTGCTTTGCAGCTATTTGAGATTAGTGAGGCCGTCTTATAATATGTCTTCTGCATGTAGTAGTCCATACTGTAGCCATGAAAAAAGTTAAACATATTTGCATAAAGATAATGATATGACAATTACTAGAAGCCATAGAAGACTTGAGTAGATTTTGTTTTTAATATACACCAATTAAAATGAGAGGAGAAGGAGAAAGCATATTAGAATGAGAGAAGTAAGATATTTACCTATGACGCTGATCGGTTGTGCTAGTCATTTGCATGGTTTCACCGGTAACAAGATGTTCCACAACAGTTGCAAGTAATGATACAACCTACAAAAGAAAGAAACAATGGGATATCTTGCAAGTCTTAACAATACTTCGATTGATGTCACTGATTCTAAATTATATGTTAAGGTAGCGAGTTCTTGAACAAGTTTACAAATGGAAGGGTAAATTTCTTAGTTTTCTTACCTCTGTATTTTTTAGAGCAGCAAGAGCCACACAAGCCCGAGAAAGCAAAAAGTCTCCTGCTAATACCGATATCTACAAAGTGAAGTCAATGGTGATCTTAAATATCCAATATCAGCATAATCACCAAGATACAGGATTAGTCATGACCTAGACGGTAGAAGTTTTTGTCAAGTGAGTACCTTGTTACCCATTACAAAGTTTAAGGAACCAACACCACGCCTTGTATCGGCATCATCCAAGACATCATCGTGCAGTAGGCTTGCAACCTACCAATGCCAAAAGCATTAAACTAAAATAAATAAAGGATACTGAATCTTGATTTTAGTGAATGTGATTAGTAGAGTACTGACATGTATCATTTCGGTGATTTCAGCAATACCCCGCTGCCTTACACGTAACTCTGACGGGAGTGTATCCGCTGATTCAGCAGCCAATGCTTCTGGTACGCGTACATTCAGAGCTGTTGCCATCAACAGCAGAATCTATAAACATAAAACCAGACCAGTTATGACACCTACAAGGAAAATGAGTTTAGAACATGGTGACAGGATGTGGAAACATTACAGTTGGACGAAACTGTTTTCCTTCCACACCTCTTTTGAAGAAGTATTCAGCGGCAGAGGCAAGCTTCGGAACCTGGAAACCAGAAGCCAGGTACAAAACAACAATTAAATGGGGATTTTCTTCAGAACAGAAAGTTGCCTCTTTCTCTTCTTTATGAGCAGAACAAGTACAAAGGAATGGCGAACAAAAGGGCACATACCTCGGCAACAACCATGGCTCTTAACTTATTACTAAGAAGTGACAGCTCATCCGCGACAAGCGAAAAGGGGTCAAGCTCCTCCTAGTAAAGGACATTCTTACTCTTTCAGCAGTCAGAAAAGAAGAGGAGCAGTTCGAAATAATTAAGCAATAACTCAAGATTAAAAATCAAAGGCCAGTTCAATAAGATGAGCAACAGCACACATGGTCTTTCGACGGATTTTTCTTACACTAGCAAGCAATGTCCAGCATATGTGAAAGTTGAACAACAGAAGATCAAAGTATAAGCTCGTGTCACGGGGGATTCAATGTAAGGGAGCAAAGTGCAAACCTCAACAACGGAGCTGCTGCTCTGGTGATAGAGTTGATGTCTAAAACCCCCCAAAACCGGAGAGTTAAATAAATAAGTAGTACCTCTGCAAACGTAACCCTACTAAAACATTACAAAGAGAATTAACACATTGGTTAGGTCACCGAATTCTACGCAACAGATGAAATTGTTAGATATTTTAAACCATTTTCAATCATTTTCTTATCTTAATCTCCACCCATCTCACAAATAGATACACACAGGATAAAAAAAAAAAGGGACCTTATGTATCCAAATAGAACACATGTAAAACAGAAAAACTTTTTTCCAGTATAATGAGAAAGTAAAAAAGAGAGGATTAGCTTTTGGATTGATTACTACTATATATACTCCAACAACACAACTATAATGAGTTTCAATTATAATACTATTCATAGACACAAAGGGCAAAACTCATTTAAACAAACACCGTAACTTGATAGATAAATCACACAGTAAAAACACAACCTTTATCCGATAAACTTCATTGGTAATAAAATGATTATAATCAAATCGAAAACTGCAACTTCCTAATACTCAATTAAAATAAATCAGAATAAAACAGACCCAAAATGCAATCAATAACCTTGTGTGAAGATTCGGAACAAGAAGACGAGTGACCCTGATGGGAGATGATGGGTAGGTGATTGGAGGCGACAAGAGATCGAGAGGAGCAGCCATAGAAGCTGCGGTTTCTCAGAAGTTTCCGAGCGATACTCCTCGTGAATATCATCTTTTTTCTTATTTACAGATCCGAATAACAGAGGAAGATAGAGAGGAACCAAAGACTTTGTTCGATTTGTAAAATCCGAACCGAGAAAAATAAAAGCAGCTGACTTTTATTCTTTCCTTTCCAAGGGGATGTATAAAATTAAACCATTTGTTTAATGACGAAGAGGAACCTCAGCCATGAAAAT
>CAKOAT010204710.1:4085-6585 GCA_932364175.1 Eruca vesicaria subsp. sativa
TACACACAATAACTGCTCGCACCATGTACGTTATTTTATACTCTATCATACAATGTCAAATATTGAGTACCGACTTTTCTCCATGGTGTAGGGTTTCTCCAAAACACGGTGTAGTCTGCTACTCCTAAACCGATACACTATTATAATAATTTTTTGAACATTTTTTTGCCCGCACAGGGTGCGGGCCGGTCACCTAGTTAATAAATAAAAAGAAAGACTCTATTTTAATAGAGTAGATTTCCATTGGTTTCATACAATTATTAAATTTTTATTTTTTTAAGGAATTGTTAAGATGGTAAATGGTATATTACGATTTCCACATTAATATAATTAGTAGATTTTCATATTCCATATTTTGATAATATATATTCTTTTAGAACATTTCATATTTATAGGAGAAAATATGTGTTTTTTGGTAGACACATAGATATCTGCCGTATTTTGAAGATACTTTACATTAAGGTCGCCATGTTACATTAATTGTGTTGGTTTAATTTAAGTAATGCGGTTCAGTTAACTATATGACTTATATTATTTGTAACACTCTAGAAAGACTCCAAATTTAAATGACAACTTGTATCGGTAGATAAAAAGAATGACTCTATTTTAATAGGGTAGATTGTTAATATTATATGATCATACAGGGTCACACACTTAATGAAATTGGATCATTTATATATAGTGTTTGGGAATAATATCTATATATATATATATATGTATAGTATACATAAAGATATATATACATAAAGTCATAATTATTATCTCTTAGTGTAAGAGATGTTACGTGTGTATGATTGGGCTTTATAGCCCATTAGACTAATGAATTAGTTTAATGCTTTAACGTGATTCATTATAAAAGTGTATATGTTGACAATTATACTTACGATTGATTTAGACCGCAAACCCTAAATTATAAGAGACAAAACTTTTGTCAACTTTTGGAGATTTGATCTCGACGGCACTAGCATTCCATATTGATCTAATTTGTGTGTGTGGATACAAGTAGAGGCACGACATTTGGAGTGTTTGAAATCTCGACTTGTTTTATTCATCTTTTCGCTGCGAATAATCTGGTATATTCAAAACTTTAAGATCTAGATTTAATTCAATATTTGCATGAGATTCTAGGCAAATGAAATTCATAGGTTGTTTTATAAATCGTTATAAGTCGGTATGAATTCCTACAATGGTATCAGAATCTACTTATTTAATACTGAAATTGATTCTTATTTGGTTTATATATTGATATAAATAAATAATTTTGTACGATCTTGTTAAATTGTTGATTGATCGTGTTTGTATAAAACTAAGATAATAATATGATTGTAATCGTGCGCTTTGAAATTGTTTCAAATCACCGTGGATATTTTCAACCTGTGCATGTGAAATTAATGATTCATGCAAGAATATTAATTTAGTCACCCAGAAGTGTTAGTGCGGCTGATTAGGATTTTGAATAATTTAATATGCACTAGCTAGATATCAATGAATTGCATATGTTGTTTATCGCTTACGCATGCTTATCATAATGTGCTCATGCATGTATTTAAATGTAAAAGTTAAACACGTGTTATTGTAACACATGAATGTGATTCTATAACTTACATAGATAATTCGCATTAGCAAATTATGAAACCCGGTTGATGCAATCTTGGTTCAACCGGTATGTCCAATTGATTTGGTCGGTTGATTAGAGTTTAATTAGATCAAATTCTAAAATCCCAAATATAAATAATTAATCACTTTAATTAGATTAAATCATTTTCATTTTTTATGATTCAATTAAAATACATATAAGATATGTATTATTTATATTTATATTTTATAGTAGATATAAATTTTAAATATAAAATTAAATTGAATTAAAATTAGTTCCTCATTTATTTCAAGTGTTTTTGATGTCTACCCAATCTTATCAACCATCCAGGCTCGTTTCATTGTAAGATGGACTTGCCAAAGCAAGGTATCTGCAATTACATGAGTGAGGTGGATGGTAACGGTTACCATGTGAAAACAAGAATGGTTTACTTGACTAGACTATCAAAACGGTTTTGGGAGACATAGGTTGGATAAGACATAAGATGTCGTATGACAACCAAGAATTATATTTGATATAATTAGCAAAGGGTTGCTTACCTAAATAGCTAGAATTCGAGCGATGAGCCAAAGTTCACTCGGATTTTAGTGAAATATAGATCTTGGATTATTATATTCATTTGAGGAAAATGTTTGAATATAATATGAGTTTTCTTAATTGTTAAGATTCTCAATTCATGAACATCACATTAACACTCCCTATTCTTTTATTCCAGAAATGACAACTCCCCACTATTCGTTCTCATTGCGATCTGTCCTTGAGAATGATAAATTGAATGGATCGAATTTCCTTGAATGGTATCGAAACTTGAGAATTGTTCTCAAGCAGAAGAAAAAGGACTATGTCCTAGAAAGGTTCTTCCTGGAAAACCTAAGACCAATGTCCAACATGCTGAAAGAACTG
>CAKOAT010204710.1:11585-48701 GCA_932364175.1 Eruca vesicaria subsp. sativa
AAAATATTCATTTTTTACCACTAAATTAGAAAAAATGGTCTCAAACAAGTATTTTCATCTAATTTCTCACCATTCATAGTGGTCAAAAATACTTTGTCAGAATTCACATTCGGTTAGAAAGTAGTCAATAATTAATGACCATATAAGCGGTCAGTAATTTCGTCAGAATTATCGTCGTAAACTATCACATAAATGTTGACCATTTCCTGACATGTTACTAATCCATTTTATTTGATGAGTTGTCAACCATTTAGTGACTATTTCCTTTGATAATACTAGGTTCATATTCCCCACGCAAGCGCATAGCCGGAGAAAGTGATAACCATTGTGATGATTTATGGATGGAATTTTATCGTTTGTTTTGGGACATTTTTTTATTCGGGGTCTAACCAAAAACCCGATTGAATTGAATTGATATATGAATAAGTGGGAATTCATATGTTTTGAAATATTCATATGTTTTGAAATAATCATATATTATTTTAGTAATGATTTTCTCGAGTATTTTTGTGTTATTAGTAATGTTTTGAAAACCGGACCGGATAATGAACCGATGAGATATTTGGGTCACGGTTCAACCCGATTTAACCGGATTTTAATAATAGTATTTTGTATATATATAATAGCATCACCAAATAAATATACATACAAATATACTTCCTATTTTACCGTTAATTGTGGTAAACTAAATACTGCTGATTTGTTGACTTATTCCCTACCATAAACCCATCCACCTTTAAAAAATTTCAAATATTCTTTTTTCCATTTTCACAACCCACGTTTATGTTTCTTCTTTCTACCTCAGTTCAAATTGAGTTCCTGTAAATATTTCATTTATATATTTTTTTTTGTTTTCATGCACACAGAAGGTTTCTTTTTCGTTTGCTATATAAAATCTACCTAAATCAAAGCAAACTGAAATAAAATATTATCATCAAAGATAAAACAAATTTTTAACTAGATTTGCATTTATAAACCGGGTTTTTCATAAAACCGGGTCAACGGTTTTATGGGTTTTGGCCGATATCACCGCTTCAACTTGCTTTCGGTTTTAGGCCTGACCCGGACTAAGCTAAGTGAAGGAGTCACGGTTGAACCGGTCCAACTGGCCAGTCCGGTCCGGGTTTCAAAACGTTGGTTATTGGTGCTTTCTTGTCCAAGATGAATAGTTTATTAAGTTGTTATTGTCTAATTTGTAGGTCAGTAGCATATTATTGTTAAATAGTGAATTGGTATTTTTTATATATGTTTCTAAGATTTTTTAAAATTATACAAAAAATATAGTTTACTAGATTGAAGAGAGAAAGGGGAAACATGGTTGTTAAGAGGTTGTGCAAAATGTTTAGGGGTTAATACTTATTAATGAGTAAAAAACTGTTTTTATTTGCAGATAAGTGTGTTTAACGAATTCATACGTGTTCGTATTTTTACATTTTTGTACGATTTAATCAGATCTTAACGTTATTAGCGATTTAATGACTATGTAGCCGAATATATGTATTTGTTAATATACATCTCTAATATGAGAATGAAGAAAAAATAATTTTGTTATCCAAAAAGAAATATAGTTTTTTTTTAATGTGTTATGACATGTTTTTGAAAATATATAATTGTAGTTTAATAATGCTATAATTTTGTATACTTATATACTTGTATGACAAAGATAGTTATTTTTGTTTGTATTATGTCAAAACTATTTTGTGGTAGTTTAAAAAAATAGGAATGGTGGATTAAAAAGTTTAAAGTGGTATAAGTCTATATTCGAACACAATGAAAACAGAGTAGCTGGGTTTTTAAATGATTGAGCCTGAAATTCGATGAACTTTGAGTCTCAATTTAGGTCTGAAACTAGGATAATATTTTATTCCCCCTTTTTTATTTCTCCTCATCGTCTTCACCATTGTGACAAGCTCTTCTGATTCTTGGCCTGGTTGGGTTTTTAGTGTGCCAGTTTGTGAAATTATAGTTGTTCTACAGCGGCATGGAAAAGAGATTTGCTCACCTCAGTTAAGGCGGTCTCTGCCGCATTCCTTTCTCAGTGAACTTATGTTGATTCAGCGTTCTCAGAACCTGCAGTAAGAAAGTTTGAACTTGTTGTATGACTTTGTTTCTATTGTTATTAGTTTCATTTACTAAAAGCCATACTGAATGATTTGAGGTTTCATATGTTAATTTGGTTGGTATGGCTTATGTTTACCTTAACATGACTTAGAGACTCGAAGGTTCCATGACGGACCCCGGTGACGCTAGTTTTAGGAACTGGAGAAGTAGAGAGAGACGTTTTCTAGAAGATGGTTAAAGCTAAGAGAAATTGATGAGTTTTGTGGAAGTACAGATAAGGTTCATCAAAGATGGGAATCATATATATAGGTTTTACAGAGGGCTGCGAATCAGGAATATTTATGATCAAGCAATGTAAGATGGGGAGCTGAAGAGTCCACCGGTGAAAAAAATAGATTATGACCAAACACACGGCGCAGCTCTATAACTTAGATATGTCTGAAACGATGATGAAAAGAACCTTAACTCATGTTAAACGACGCGGTTTACAATATGGCACTACAAGAAATATGAGTATTGGTAGCAGTTTGTGGTAGCACGAATTCATCAACTGCTACCAAAAGAGTCAAAATCAGATTACAACTCTATCGTAGTTTAAATTTGCGCTAAGATAGAATTTCATTAAGCGGGAAAGAAAAATTTGGGGATTTCATTTATGCTAACACTTTTTTACTAAAATTTTAGTTTTGTCCGCCTAGAAAAAAAAAACTCGTTCATCCTATCTCTCCTCTTTTTTTCCTGACTTCCCTTTCTTTTTCTCTAGCGATGTTTTTTTTTTTTTTTTCTTCCTTCAGTCTATGTATCTTCTTCCTTCATCTTCTTCAATCATAAAAATCAGGACATTATTTGTTGGAAAAGATGAGTGAATCAGGTTCTTGTCGATTAGTTCCACTCCAATCGAGTTCAAAATCAAACTTTAGAACCCTAATACGTCTCTGCTTCATCTTCTTCTTCTTGTCTTTTCAGTTCCACCGGAGCTTTCTTATCTTTGTTAAACTCTGGGTCTTACACTTGGTGGTTACTGACGAATGATTAGAACGCTTCCCTACACTCTCCACCGGTATCCACCTTACCGGAAAATGGAACCCTCTGCTCCGGAGCATCTCCACCGCCGGGTCTCGGCGTCGGGTTGATATTGTCATGGGTTCGACTGTGGATTCGGATTACTCGCCGAAAAGAAGCAGTAGCAACGAGCAGACGGGGTCGATTATGCTTCTTGGATGTGATACACCACTCGTGCTTACTCTTACCTCAACACTCTTGTTACTGTTCTGGAAGGTTTTTTTCTGTCTTCTTAAGAGGTAAAGGCTTAAGCTTTATTGTTTGCTTTGAAGTTGATTTGGTTCTTCCTCGAATTGAAAGTAGGTTGAAGTTCGTTTGTTATGAATATATAAGTGTAGAGTTTGAGTCTTGCTTGTTGATTAATCCCTCTAAGTTGTCTCAAAACTCATAAATTGTGTACATATTCTGTGATATTAACAACTGAGAGTTGAGGCTTAGTTGGAAATATGCAATTACATTAGAGAATAGTGGTAACATGTCAACTGATGTCTAGTTTTATCGTTAGAAAGTATGTTATTTTAGTTTTGATTTGTAATGTTCATTATCATCCATACATTGGTTAATAGTTTCGGAACAATCAACAATGGCATGTTCTGTGATGTATGAGTTATAGTAGATGATACGTCAGAGAGAAGAATGTTAACTGTTTAATCATTTTTAAGTCTTTAATTAGCTTGTATTGTTTCTTACTGTTTTGAAATCTTGTAACTGAGCTTTGCAGAGAAAATTGGAAGAGATGATGGTCGCTGGCCATGGTGCGGAAATGAAGATGAAGAAGCTGATGAGCATGAAGAAATAAAGCCTTATGCTTCACTTCTGGTAAATTTTTGTAATCAGTTTAGTTTTCAGTATGAAAAAATTTCACGTTTTGTTGCAAAAGAGTTTTATCTCACGCAATGGTTTATCGTTTGTGTCTGTAGCCTGAGAACTGATGTATTAAGTTGCAGTGTTGATATTTTTCTCCATTAAATGATTTGCCTTAGCATGCATGTACTGATATTTTCTGTTTGTTCCTTGTGAATCAAAAGGAATGATGATGTATGATCCAGGTGAGGCGCTGAAAGCGATAGTAATAACAAGCAAGATATCTTGTGACAAAATGAGCCTATGTGCAGGGAAAAGACTCAGTAACGCTAGCTCTTCAAGCTCCGAGTTCCACGTGCTCGTGGTGAGCGTTCAAATCAGAGTCATGCCACAGGAGCATACCTTACAAGACAAATATCATCCAAATGGAGTGATTTTGAGAAGTGGATATTAAGAAAGCAAAACATGATCATGATAAAAGAGAGATTGAGGGAACCGATGATGAAAAAAAAATACTTGTTCTTTTTTTTAATGTAATAGTATTGTTTTATGCATTTTTGAATAATTTATGTAATAGAAAAGTTATATGTATTTCTATTAGAGTAAACTATATTTATCATTCTCATTGCAATATATATGTTATGAAAATCAATATTCCAATAAATAATTTATGCACTAAAAGCAAATTAATGTATATTCTAGATAATTTATAAACCTAATTTCAAACCCTATTCCCTAAAGTCCAAATACTTTATTTCTAACCCTAATCACTATACCACAAACTGAATCCCTAAACCCTAAATTGATTTTAAGCCATAAACTTAAAAACTATAATCTTTTCTTAATATAGTTTCTCACATAAACACCAATATTAAAAAGTAAACCCTAAACATAAACTTTGAAACTCTAACTTCAAACATAAACACCAACATTAAATATAAATTACAAATATTTAATAAAGTTTACTCTCAAAACTTATCCTAAACTCCATACTCCACTCCAAAGTTTGTGTTAAAATTTTAGTAACATACTTTACTCTCAAAATCTTATTCTAAACTCCAAACTTCACAGTTATCAAATTCAAAACGTAAACAGTTATATCCATTTTCTATATCAAACAACAGAATTTTAATAATTTTAAAACATACATCAAATCTCTATCAGAATTTATTAAAAGAGAATCCGTGTATATCAAAGATAAATAAAACGAAAATGAAAAAACGTCTTTCATAAAAAAAAAGGTTCTCATCATCGTCCATTAGATTAGCCAAAATCTTACGGACCAAAACCCTTCCTTCTTTTTTTCTTTGTTTTCATTGGTTGATACAAAATGGTGTGGATAGCAAAAACTTTTAATCTTCACCAGTTATGAAAACGTATCCAACGGATAAGAATGATACAGTTTTTTATTTTATTTTTTCTATCTTTTCTTCTTTTCCTAGATCTTTGACAGATCTCTCGTTTCCTAACTCCCAGTCTCTTCTTTCCCTCTAAATCTTCATCTCTTCTAATGCTCTTGCAAGCTCCGACCGTACTTCCATGGACATTGAAGGTAGATGTAGTGGTCTTCTCTCCCTCTCTTTCCCTCTAAATCTTCATCTCCTCTAATGCTTTTTCGATTTTTTTTCGTCATTGGTAGTGCTTGAATCTCTCGACTTGAAGCCAAGCTCCGCCTCCTGATGAACCTGACGACGAAGCCCAAAGACGAGCCGTTTTTATTGGGCCGAGATGCACCTGATGAACTTCTCTACCGCTTCTCAGATCCGCCAGTCTCTGTCTTCTCTGGTCTCTCTCTCTCTCTCTCTCTCACTCTGTCACTCTCACTGTCTCTCACACTTGTTCTCTGTTTTATGAGTTTGAATGTTTATTGTTCTTGTTACAGGGGCGGGGAAGAGGAAGTGGAATGGATAATGGGACGCCTGGTGGTTGTTCTTGTTCTCGATAGGTATGTATGATGCAGTCAATATTCAATAGCCATTGTTCTCTCTCTTGTTTTGAATTTAATTTGTTTGTTCTTGTTACAGGAAGAAGCTGTGCTAGTGGAGATGGAGCAGAGCAAGAAAAAGAAAAATAGTAAGAGGGAGAAGGAGATTGATGCAGTTATTTGACGGCAGCAAAGCAAGAGTTGCTGCAGAGTTAGGGTTTAATTTCTTAGGTTAAGTTGGTTTAGTTTTAGGTTAATTATGGTTTGGTTTAATGTATTTTTTAAAAATTATTTGTATGCTGATTTTAATCAATAAATAAAATTTAATCTTTTATGAATTAACTTGAAATTTAATTTTTAATTATTTTATTTTAATTAACTCGTGTTAATTAATTAAAATTTAATAATAAATTTATTTTTTTAATTATTTTATAATTAATTATAGCATTATATATATGTCATTATTAATTATGTTGTGGCATGTGGAAAATGCCATAGAAAATCATATAATAGCAAAATTATGGTGTTATTAAAACATTTTAATATAGCGTGGCATAAATGCTATAATCTCTTTAGTTTTTATAGCACACGAAAATACGCTACGATAGACGGGGGATCTACCATAGCTGCGGCTGTCACGGCGTTCTTCGAAACGCTACGAAAACCCTATAATAGCGTTTTTCGGGTGCTACCAATACCGATATTTCTTGTAGTGTGGGAAAACTATATTTGTTATAAACTTGAGGATATTCTTCATATAACGTGATGAAGCCCAATTAAAAATGAAAACCATAATACACTTGCAGGTCTGACTCTCAAATGAAGCCAAAGAAGCAGGGGCTTCTGGCTTTCATAAATATATATTAGTTCCGACCATCAATGTATAAATTATCCTTTAGTTTAGTGGTATGAAAGTGTTTGTATCTTGATAATCCGGGTTTGAATCATGGATTTGAGACTTTTAACATATTTTTAAAGTGGGATCTACCTGATATTGAGGTGACACGCTGAAAAGTTTTGAAACTCATCTATTATAATATAGATTCTGACCAGCCTGTGACAATATATTAGTGACAAACTTTTGACCACTTTTTTTCTAACCATCTATTATTATTTTTATTTATTAATGAACAAAATTGTATTTAATATAAATAAATGAGAAAATCAAATATATTTTATAAAACCGAAATAATAAACCTCAAAATAATTCTAGCATAATACTTAAATAAAGGTTGAACAAAGCTATTTCTTGTAGTTAACAAACAAGTTAAAAATGGTCATTACTAAATTTTTAATTACAAAATAGAAGCTTAATAACTAATACAGAACTATTCTTGAGTGGCATCTTCATCCTTATCTAGCAATTTTAGAAATTTGCTAACCACTTTATGAGTCAAGTTCTGCAAATATTTTATAACTTTATCTTGGTCAAGTTTATCATTCTCCAACGTCACAATCTTCTCATTTGCCACATCAATCTTCTCATCTGCCAAAGCAATTTTCTCGCTTGAAATCCGTAATTGTTCATCTTTGTCTAAGTTAAACATGAATCTAGTTGAAGAAGATGGTTGTTCTGAGTCTCGTAGTGCTCCAAACCCAAAACAGTGACCTTTAATTACAGGAATTTTCTGTTAAAAAAAAAAAACACAATATAAGGAAAGAATAGAAAATATGAGAGACATTTGATAAAACTAGCCCAAAACATCAATTCAGATACAAAGATAGACCCCTTCTTCAATCAAATACAAAACTAATTTTTGAATTAGGAAAATGTCTATTTACCCCTTATGACTAAACAAAAAACTAGAATGTTATTTTACATTTTTATTCTTTTGAATTCTACATTTAATAGAGAGAAGTCTACAATGTCTAGACTTATTATGAAGTGAATTTTGTAGACTTCTTATAACGTCTACATCATAATTTAATCCTATAATTTTATTTTAAAAATTTATAAAATTAAATTGTGTGATTTTTTTTATAAAATCATCAATATAAGAACTAATATGAGGTATATAAATTAAAATGTGATATAATTGAACAATTTTAAATACTATATATTGATTGGGTAACTATGTGTTGGACAATGTTTATAGTTTAGAAAAAGATGTTCTAACATGTAATGTCTTTATGGGGTGGATTCTTAGGATTAGATTTTATATTGAGATTTTTTTTTTGTTTCACTGACATAAATTTACATATAAGTGTTGGATAGTTTATATTTTGTATATTTTGATATTTTCTAACTGTGATTCTTTTAGTTATCAAGCAAACTTATAGGGTTTGAGTTTCGTGGTGTAGGGTTTGGTAGACTGACAATAAAGTCTACTTCCCTATACAAGTGATTTTCAGTCTATTTTAATTTAAAAATCATTATTTTAAAATTAAATTGAGTTCTTTATGAATTAAAATATGAAATCATAAAATATAATTATTAAAAAATAAATAAATAATTAAATAAATCATATATTAAAATTATATAAACAATACAGAATAAACAATAATTATGAAATAATCATAGTAGATTCCCAAGTAAATTTCCAAAAAATCTAGTGAGTAGACTTATAACAAAGTCTAGTGAGTAGACTTATAACAAAGTCTACTCCAAAATCTAAATTTTAGTAGACTTCAAAAAAGTCAACACTATCAAAACTTTTAAGCTAGTTACAATTTATGTCTCCCTATATAAATGAAATTTACACTATCTCTTTCTAAAATGGCAGCACAAGTTTCTGAAAACTCTCTCTCTTCTCTCCAAAACTCTCTCTCTTCTCTCTAAAACTCTTTATTTTCTCTCTAAATTCTTTGAATGTGAAGATTCACTTTTGTTTAATTTGATAATATTTATATCAAATCTTTCTCATAATATTATCTTGTGTTTGTAGGTTTATTCATAGTTATCACCTTCCACTCTAAATATGTAAATCTTAGATCTACAAATTGAAAGTGTGTGTGTTTTATGTTTATATTCAAATAAAGTTATAAATACAAACTCTATGCATTTACTTTGCTAGGATTTCATCTTATAATTTCTACTTTTGAATTTTTTCAGATTTGAAACTATTTTTAACATTTTTCACATGTACATAGTTTTCAGATCTGAAATTATCTGTTATAGTAGACTTCTAATGAAGTCTACAAAACAAAATCTACAAAAATAGAGGTGACTTTTAAATTTAAAGTTATTTTCATGTTTTAATGTATATTTTTTTCAGATCTAAAATTTTTCGGATTGAGTAAACTACAAATGAAGTCTACTAACCTTAACTTTTAAGTAGACTTCATTAGAAGTCTATCAAAATATTATTTTAATATTTTTCTTATATTTTTATAATTTTATTTTATTTTGCAGGTATTCTCTTCCAAAGTTTTTAAATTATATCCTCAAAATGTAAAATTTACATCTATTCATTTTAAATATGTATCTTTTTGTAAATATTTTGTAATTGTACATTTTTATATCTGAAAAGATTTTGGTAGTGTAGACTTTAGACTTTTAATGATTTAAATATGTTTACCTTATGTTTTCTAATAATTTTATCTTATTTTGCACATAATCTTTTCCAAGAATTTATTTGAGACATCAAGATTGTGAATAATCAAATACTCTAGATTTTTAAATAAATTTCTTTGTAATAACTTATCTTTACAAAATATTCATTTATAAATAACTATTCTGATTCATAATCCATTGACATTGTATTCATTTTTTAATTGTGTTTCATTTATATGATATTATTAATTTTTGTTAGCAATCATTTTTCAGAAAATACTTTAATCAACCAACTAGTTAAAACCACCATAAGCTTAAACAACAACTAAGGCATACATTATTGAATGTGTTTAAGTTATGTAATCTGTAGACTTGTTTTGTAGTAATTTTAGAGATTTAAACAAAACGAAAACTAATAATACAGAGTAATAAGAGAGTAAACTTCAGCGGTTGTCGACTTTTCTAGATGTGGACTAATAAAGAAGTCTGCATTTGTTGTAGACATTTAAAAAAGTTTACATTGCCGAAATTAAATTAGTTTAACACTACATAACAATACAGAAGAAGCATACAAATTAAACATAAGTTCATCACATAACACAACAAAACAGAAGTACAACATATACCACTGACTCAGTTATTACAGAAGTAGACGTTCAAAAATGTTCCTGTCCAGATCATAATCTTCTTGTGCCGTTTAAAGAAATTCACCATGTGTACAACCATCATGCACAACGAACATTCTCTTTCCTTTCCGATTACCAACCACGAACTCCCACATTGAGCCTCTCATCATTCATTCTCCATAAACAACATGTAGGTGAACCATTCCTTGGAAAAAAAATGGTATACCAAATTAGCAAAGAAATTTCATGTTTAATAAAATTACAGGAGTAGACGTTCTAAGAATACATTTATTAGCTAACTACATAGTCTAACCATAAATTGATAGTTCAATAATTATAACATATTATTTTATGAAAATCATTCAAGACTATGAGGAATACCTAAAACACAATGCGAAATAATAAAATCGTGAAAAACCTTGATGAATAATACACAAATTAACTTTTAATAGAAATCGTAAGTAGACTTCACTATTAGTCTACGAAGAGGTAGACGTACGTATTAATCTACATATGTTAACTGTAATATAGGTCTACAATTTGGGTTAGTTTTTGCAATTAAAAAATTTACGGGTTATTTTCAAAGTTTATATGCGTAGAGTTAATAGTAGACTTCATATACAGTCTACATATATGAAGTGGACTTTGTTTACAGTCTACGCTTTACATTGTTTTTGAAAGAGGTTAGTTTTACAATTGACCATGTTTGACTGTCCAAAAGTAGACATAAATAACCATCAACGAAAATGTGGACTTCAGATGAAGTATACTCTTAAATACGATAGGTTAGTTTTGTGTTTGACTAAAATAAAATAGTAGACTTCCTATCCAGTCTACTTTTTTAGCTTAGTAGACTGCATATAAAGCTACACTTCAGTTAATTATTGGTCAATATTTTAACGATTTAGTCAAACACAAAACTAACCTACTAAAGAAAGTCAAAATTTGGTCAAATGCAAAAATGAACTTTTGTAGAGAATTCAGAGTAGTCTACAAAATGTAGACTGCCGTAGAAGTCTACTATATGCAGTAAAATTTTGGTTAATTGCAAAACTAGTCTCTTTATGTAAACTTATGATGAAGTCTACTGGAATAATTTTTTTGTTATCAAATGTAAATTTGTATACCTATATTGAAGTCTAATTTTCATAAACAAATATTTGGTCAATTTTAAAACTAACATGTGTGTTGACATGTAGACCATATCGTAGGTCTACAAGTACTCGTAGACATACAAAACAGTTTACTATCGCGACACATATCTGAAAATTTTCAAAATCTATGTAAATAGTTACCTTTTTCCGGTGTAAAGCTCGTTTCCTGGCTTCTTCACCGTGAAACCTCCAAATATGAAGAAAAAGAAGCAGCTTAGGCGGATTTTACTGAATAATCACGAAAATATGAAATTTGTGTTCGTGAAAATGAAAGTTATGGAGTTTTATATGTGAAACTGGAGAGGAAATGAGAGGGGATGAAGGTTTGTTAGGGTAGAATGAACAAAAGATATATGAGCATTAAGAGCTCAATTTTGGTTGTTAATGGTGGTTGAGAATATTGATGATGGTGGCATTCTTGTAAAAAGAAGAAATAGATAGGATGTTTTAGGTTTTTAAACAATTTCGAAAATTTGGAAAAAATGAGTTTTAACGGCACTTTTGTAAATAGTTGAGAAAACTAGGGAGGATTAAAGTAGTTTAAGGCAAAAAATTGTTGGAAAAAAAAGGGGTTAGTTTTAGGTTTTACCAAGATTTGTAGGTTAGTTTAGCAAAACACCCAAAATATGATAACTATATAAACAATAATTGACTCACCCTTAAAATGAGAGTGTTGATCTCTGCTTGGGTAAGATGGTTTGTCTCAGTTGATCCACCTTTAGTTAGCTGATCATTTATTTTCTATTGGACCATCTCCACAATACGTTTCACCTCCTTGTCACAAATATCACCAGACTTGCGATTTCGATGGGCATCCTCAAAATATGCTTAGCATATCAGGTTCTTCCAATCCATTTTCAATGATCTTACCAAAATGAAAAGTATAAATTAACTAACAATTATAGTTAGCCGCGGGATAGGCGCCACCAGTCGTACATTGCCCGGAATGCTCCATCTTGGCTATATCACCTACTCGATTTGGAGTCTCAGTAAGAAAGGGATTGGGTAACCCCGTTTCTTTCTCATGTGATGGTGTCTACTGACATCTCATTTCCTCTTTATTATTTTATTCACTTTTGTTTATTTTATCGAACTATGTACCTCTATCAGTGTTATAAAAAAACAATTATAGTTAGCCAAAATAATTTTAACATCTTTGCGCGTTTCCAAAATCTTCTCAAGATTGCAAAGAATAATTGGTATGTCGGATTCTAATTGTCGAATTCCATCAGGGGTTAGTGATCTTGTACAAAGGTTCCAGAAAGGCATTTATCCCTGTAATCACAATAGATAAATATATAGTAATTAGTATGCGTAAAAAATTATGATATATGAAAAAAAAATTACCAGCAATAGCTTCATGAACTTTTTTTGGTAGAAGCCCTGCAAATACAAATGGAAATAGGTGTTGCTTGGAAACATGATAATCATGACTTTTCATCCCAGATAACCGTTTCTTGACTATTAACACAATTTCTCAGATTTGAAGCCATCAGATAATTTAACGCTAGACAATATCCACTAAAAAATATCTTCCTTTACAGATGCATTTAATCTGAACCTAGGAGTAGGACCTTTTCCGTTGGCCATAATTTAGCTCATCTCGTGCACATATACTAGGCAAGTCTAAACTTGTTAAGTTGTCCTTTGTCTTCCCTTGGACATTTAAGAATGTGTTCATGATGTTATCAAAAATTCTTCTCAATATGAATAACATCTAAGTTGTGTCTTAGCAAATGAGTTTTCGAATATGGCAAATCCCAAAAAATACTCTTTTTGAGCCAGTTATGATACCCGCCACAACCATCGACTGGGACATGCCCATTTCCACCGCATTCTGCAGTTGTATCTGCCCCAAAATCTCAAAGTTGCCTCAGTAAATAGTGACCATCTAACTATGGTGGTGGTGCATTATGAACAAATTTTCCCCTCGTAGATAATGTCTTGCTCTGGCGATAAGGATGTGAACTAGGTAGAAACCGCCTATGACAATAAAATTAACACGTCTTTCGTCCATTTTTTAACTGAAACGCATCAGTATTATCTTGACAATATGAACATGATAACCTTCCATGTGTTGTCCATCCAGATAATATTCCATATGCAGGAAAATCACTGATGGTCCATATCAGCACTGTACGCATCTTAAAATTTTCTCGGCATGAAATGTCAAATGCTTCAACTCCATTAGCCCATAACACTTTCAACTCAAAATCAGCGCCTGTAAGAACACATGAAGAGATCATTTCCGATGATCTGGACCAGGAACAAGTATGGTGAGAAATAGAAACTCTTGGTTCATGCACAACAAAGGGGGTAAATTGTAAGGTGTGACAATTACTGGATACAAAGAATATTGTCTTCCATGTTTCCCCAATGGGTTAAACCATCACTGAATAGTCCTAGATAGACATTCCTACTCTCTGATGCAAATGCCTCATAGTGATTGAAAGTGCTTCTATGCTTCTGCATCTGAGGGATGCACAATGTCTCCTCCGCGTGAATGCTCCTTATGCCATCTCCTAGCACTTGCTGTGCGTTCAGATTGATATAGCTTTTTAAGCCTATCTGCTAACGGAAAATACTACATACGCTTATATGGAACTCTGGCTCTTCGACTGGTGACCTTAACCAAGGTTTCCCACAAAATCGGCATGATAAGTGGTTCGCATCTGCTTTCCAGTAGATCATACAGTTGTTTATGCAAACATCAATCACTTGAAATGGAAAACCTAGATCAGAAAAAAGTTTATCTACCTCGTCGTAACAAGCTGGACACATATGATCTTCTGGCAAATATTCTTTCAAAAAACTAGCAACTGCATCGACACAATCTTCAGCAAAATTATAATATGACTTTATGGCCATCATCCTAGTAGCAGCAGAGAAAAGAGAATGACCATTTTAATAACCCTCATATATTGGATGTTTTGCTACATCAAACATATCAAAAAATCTCTTTGCTTCTAAATTTGATTTCTCACCCCTATCTCCGTCTTCCATAAATGAGGAGATATTTTCACGAAATGTATTGTTTATCATTTCTACTGTATCTCTAGATTCTACTACCATTCTAGATTCCTCTAAATTAACAGGCACAAATTCATTAGTACTAGGTATATTTTCTATATTAACTTCTCCATGTAAATACCAAATTTTATAATTAGGGGTAAATCCACATTGATACAAATGATTCCATATTCTTTCTATGGAAATAAATTTACTATTATCACAACGAATACAAGGACAAAACATTTTACCTCTTCTCAAAGTAATATCTTGGTTTGCGGAAAATCTCATAAATTCCTTAAGCCTTTCCATAAACTCCTTTGAAATCTGTCCATTTAAATCCCATTGATTGTTCATCCAAGAACGAAAATTAGAATATTTGAAGACATTTTCAGTGTGTTACTTTATTGGTTTTTGTGAATTGCTTGCAATGAGGTGAACTGATTATATAGATTTCGTGTGTTTAACAGCTACTTTGTGAACGTAATTAAGATCAAAATTTTGATCATTTTCTGACCACTATCTAAACGGAAAAAAACGGCTATTTTGAAAACAAATTTTACTACGTTTTGATTTCTAACCATATTTTATTTTTCAAGATTTGCTCACAATTTCGTGACCATTTTCTAATCATTTTTTCGTCATTAACTACTGGCTACTTTTTCTTCACATCTTTTGATTATCAATAAATTGTCAGTTTATGGTCACAAATTTTTGATCAGTTTAAGTGGTCAGAATTTTGGTCAATAATTAGTATGTTTTTTTATTGTGTCAATCCCTCACCATATGGATAAATTAGACTGTCTAATCGAATATGGCTCAGGTTGCTCGAGTTCAATCTATTTTTGGTTCTTTGGGCATGAAATTTTATTCCATTTGGATATTTTAAAGTTTGGTTTGGATTTCTTTGGGTTGGTTTGGATATAGTAACATATCACAAACATAGTTGAATCTATTTTAACTTCTAGTTCGGTTACCTAAATATTTGTTATGTAAAAATATACACTTTAGTTTACAAGCATGGAAAATTTAAACAATTGACACTAACGAAAGATTGGTGATGTCATGTCCCCGATCCTGAGTATAATCGTCTAGACGGACCATGGTGTGAGGAGACGCATCAGTCAGGTCACGAGACCTAAAGGCAAGCATACCATGGTCTAGAAACGTGGTTAAGGACATCAGGGAGCTGAGACTTAGCCATAAAAAGAAGGAAAAGGAGTTAAAGGAGCTACATGAGTAATTAAAGGGGTAGCTTAACGGGGTTTTGGGACAGCTCGACCTAGCTCGGGGAAGCTCGGGTGAGCTCAGCCCAGCTCGATCTAGCTTCACACTCACTAGTCAGCTCACACCAGCTGAACCGTCATGTTCCCATTCCTGGAACTTGACACAAGTCTTAGACATTCAATAGAAACGATACTGCTTTGGTTCAGATCATGGTAACTGATCATGAACAAGCTCGATGACGTAAATGACCAAAATGGATCATGGTAAAACTAAGTGTAGGTCAGGAGATAGACCAAGGGACTTAGAAGGATTGAATTGGGTGAAAATATCAAGCTGTACGAAGTGTATCACAGATGGGTGATGTGAGCAAGAAGCTCAACCAGCTGGATAGAGCTCAGTTGGAGCTCAAGTAGAGTGTGTCAGCTCCCTGAGCTGGATGGACTAGCTCACTCAGCTGGGCCATCTGGGGATCAGCTCAACTCATCTGGACAGGTGTTCAAGTCTTGGGCAATTGGGCCGGGTCTGGATAGTGTTCAGGCTATGTGGGTGATCCATGTGTACCAATGGGCCACTGGCCTCTTGTGGTTGGGCCATGGGCATGGGCAATCACTTTGGGCTTGTTTTGAACATATCCAGGAGTGTTTTGTAAAGCCCAGGACGTCTGGTAACTGCCATAGGCGAACATGTGTGATATGTACCATTGATTAAATCAATGGCCAGAAATGAAACCGAAGGGATGCAATGGTTAAGAAGTAACCACCCATTCTTCTTTAAAAGGCAGGCAAGTCTGTGCCTTTGCAGGCACGCCAGGGATCCATTCTTCACCCTGAAACATAAAGCAAAACCAGAGAAAAAACAGAGATTTGGTCGGATTTCCAATCCAAACCCCAAGAGAGATTCAAAGACACCAAAGAGGCAGTTTTGTGGGCAATCAAGTGGGAAGTTATGAACGACCCTGTGATGGGTTTTCACCAATGATGAACATGTCTCAGGCTTCCTCTACATCCATAGAAGACACGCAAATGGCCAGGGAAGAAGAGAGATGACTGGATTCACTCTCAAAGTCCAAGGGCAGCCTTGAAGGCAGATGTGTGTAGAAAGGCAGTTTCATGGGTACTGAAAGGGAAAGTGATGCACGACCCTTGGGTGGTGTTTTATCATGAATGATCACGCCCTAGGCTTCCTCTGTGTCATGGAAACACACGAAAATGGTTAGGAGAGAAGGGAGAAGGCCTAACTCCACTCTCAATGGCATGAACAGTCTTGAAGGTGGATGTAGTGCAAAAACTGTTTTCATGGAAGGGGTGATGGGCACGACCCATTATTAGATCTTATAAATACTAGAGGTATGTGATAATGTGTGATATATGAATGATCAAGAGGAGTGTGGTCGTTCTAGATAAAGGAGGACACAAGATCAACAACCATCAAGTATAAGGAACACTTTATGATTACTTTCCAGTTTCTGTTTCTTGTGGCGCTGTTGAGGCCAAGTATGGCACGCCCCTTGAAGACTATATATGTTGATATGATGTGGTGTGTGTTGATGAAGATAAAGCACTGTGGCTGCAAGCCCAGGCCTTGATGAACACAGTTGGACAGTCCATGGCCTTGGATGGCCGTGCTGGCCTGATCATGTCAGATCTCATACTTCCAGTGGGATTTATGAAGATCTGATTGCATATTCTTCTTAGTGGGGAATTATCATGAATTATCATGGTTTTAAATTATTTTTTAGAAATTGATTTAGAGGTGGTCCCTTATGGCCGGTTTGGCTAAATTGGGTCCGGACCTATGTGATTCAGGCCGGTTCTTGGGAATCTGGTTGGACCATTCTCTTAGTTAGTATTTATCGTGAGTTTTCAAGGTTTTTAATTAATTTTTAGGGATTTATTTGGAGTAGGTCAGATTTTGCTAGATAGTGAATTCTAGGAACCGAACCATGCTTTTCTAGAACTGTTGCTAGGATATCGCTTTATATATGTATTGGTGAGGTGTTATAAGGATCCAAGACCTTGAGGAAAGGATCGGATCACTGATGATCTACCTTATCCATGTGGGATGATGGTTAGATGATATCTTTGTGATAATGATCCATGTTGGATCGTGGATTGATGTTGGGTTTGATCATGGTGTGAATCATTGATCTGGCTCATTGAGGAGACACATGAGGTCCTAGTATCAGAGAAACCAAGTGGAGTGAAAGGTCCAATTCGTTTGGAACCAACAGCAAGAAAAGGAGATGAGTAAGGCTAGTACTTGTTGGCATGGACCATAAGTATTGAGATGGTGTGTTATATAAGGAAGGCCGTGTGTGATCTGATCATGGGCAAGGATGGACAACCTGATCCATAGTTGATGGATCAAGGTGTCTGATCTGATTGATCAAAGGATGCACCGGTTGTAAGAGTTAAACTGATCGGTTCATTGGGACATGGTTCCAGGACCGGTTAGGTGAGTGTGAAGACTCATTAGTTCTGAGTCATGTGGGGTGGTTGGTTGATTGAATTAGGATCTGATGAGTATTGTTAATCCATGAGAAGGACTTGGTATCATGTTTGACAAAGAATAAGGATGATGCATGAGCTGAGAAGAGCTAGATGCATGTCCTTTACCAATGAAGACTTCCCAAAGGTTACTTGGTCAGTGGGGATGGTTGGTTGAATGACTAAGTACCCAAGGGGAGATGTTTATGCAGGTTTAAGAGAGCTGGACGAGTTGGCAGGAAGCTGGGCGCAGCTATCTTGTAGCTCGATTAGCTGGAAGAGGTTAGATGCAACCTCAAGAGAAGTAGTTCAACTTAGCTAGCTATATGAGCTAGCTAAACAATCTGAGGTAGCTGTCCTTAGCTCGGTTTCAGCTAGCTTAGGTGTATCAGCTTGATGAGCTGGACGAGCTAGCTAAGTCAGCTAGGAGTATGAGCTAGCTAAGTCAGCTAGGAGGATGAGCTGACTAGGTCAGCTGGACCGATGAGCTAAAAAGCTCTGTGGATGTGGCAAAGGTATGATCTAGCTACTTTCTTTTAGTTCTAGCTAGAATGGTTTAGGGGAATGGAACCTCGGATTTGTATGACTTGGGTTGGGTTCAGGATCGACCTTGGAGCTAGTGGTAGCTGAGAATACTAACCAAGGCTAAGGTGATTCGACCAGACAAGTTCTAGATTGGTTGTAGACCAATAAATAAGTAGACAATATTCCGCTGTGCATAACTTGAATTGACCTAAGCTAGTAAATGACTAAGGTAGTCTTGAGCAAAGGTCTGAGTTAGCCCTCGCTTATGGGCGATGTTTTAAATTAGGGCATAAATTTTTAGGTTCGGTCCGGAATAGGACCGAGCGACGTGAGGCTTTGACCGCGGCCTAGACGGCCGGGTTCGGGTCTTACAAGTTGGTATCAGAGCATGCTTGATCCTGTTAAGGACAATGCTTAAGATTTGGAGTTCCAAACCAATATTATTTCTGAAAACTAAGATGACTTGGAACCTTAGCTGCGGTGAGCAAAGTGAGAGTTGAGGTAAGATTGGGTTTCATGCTTGTGAACAGGGAAGTTCCAGGATGAGCCGGCTTAGCGAAGATGTACTCTCCAAGGACAAGATCCTAAAAACAGAAGGGTTAGTTCATCTAGTTATTTGGAAGTAATAGACGGATTGGATAAGGGACGTAATGCAAGATCTTTGTACGGACGACTTGGACAAGGGAAGTAACATGGATTAGAGGGTGGCTTAGGTTGAAATAAACGTGCAGCACTCTACTGAGGTTAAGTGTTATTGCTTGGTGGCCATCCAAAACAAGTGAGCATACGTTTGGTATCTTAGTTGATGGGGATTGAGGTATATTATAAACACTTTTGTGAATGGTATGGGACGTTCATGGAAGTGTAACACTTTGAAGAATGGTATGGGCCGTTTTCTAAATGTGTTATCAAACCGAGATCCTACTCAACTAGGAGAGTCGACCAGGTTCTGTAGGCGATCGAGTCAAGTGAAGGACCAGGGTTGGTTTACTTGAACGAGTCCAAATGGGATCTAGTCAGGATGGACTAAGATCTTCTGGCTATTGATCATAGACAGGGTAATGCCTGCGGATCTGGCTTGGAAAGAATCGGACCACCTTAGACTGTCATCAGGGAAGGTTGAGAGTGGGTGTTGACCTCTGATCAGGTTCCAAGGAATAAAACTTGCCTCCTTTTGTGCAGTGGTTTCAGCCGGATGCTAGAGAGAGGTTGTGAGGCTTATATAGCCACAATCGCCACTAAGGAGATGGTTGAGGGGTGGTAACCCAGACGGGATTCCGCTGGTCAGTGAGTTTGATGATGTGTTCGGGCACTGCAGGGCATTCTCCCTGACAGGACGGACCCGTTCATAATAGAACTGGAACCAGGGACAGGCCCAATGTCTAAAATTCCATAAGCCGCATTGCTCCTGCCGAGATGGCCGAGCTAAGGACCAGGGTTGGTATATAATCGAGTCCGGAATGGGACCAGGGTTGGCTTACGTGATCGAGTCCAAGTAACAGCCAAGTCGGAGATTGACCTAGGCTTGGGATAAAGACGATCAAGTCCAGTGAGGGACAAGGATCGCATTACAACCAAGTCGGAGTTTGACCTATGGTTGGGGTGAGATGGTTGAGTCCCATAGTGGACCAGAACCGCAGCATGATCAAGTTCGATAGGGGACGAGGATCAGGACACGACCTATTTGGAGATGGACCTATGGTCGGAAGGCACGGTCGAGTCCTTGAATGGACCATGACCAGAATATGATCATGTTATGAATGGACCAGGATCAAATATGACAAAGTCCAGTAATGGACAGAAGTCAGGTTGAGACGGTTTAGTCTAGTATGGACTAAGATCGCAATATGACCAAGTTGTGGTTTGTTGGAAGGACTACACGTTGGCATCACTTATACAGGGGATGATATATCCTTGATTATGGTTGAGTAGCCAAGTAAGGATGCCATAAGCGAAAAACAGATGGACCACTTGATAAGATTTTGGTTAGATCTCTATCAAGTGGGGGAGACGTGTTAAAAGGCTGATCAAGGGCGTGATCAGTAAGATAGAAACGACAATCAAGGCTGAATGCCCAGAGTAGTATGGTCATTTCAGTAAGGAAGATACACTTGGACCGGATTCGAAGACGAATCCCTATTAAGTGGGGGAGACTTGTCATGTCCCCGATCCTGAGTATGATCATCTAGACGGACCATGGTGCGAGGAGACGCATCAGCCAGGTCACGAGACCTAAAGGCAAGCATACCATGGTCAGGAAACGTGGTTAAGGGCATCAGGGAGCAGAGACTTAGCCATATAAAGAAGGAAAAGGAGTTAAAGGAGCTACACGAGTAAAGGGGTAGCTCAACGGAGTTTTAGGACAGCTCGACCTAGCTCGGGGAAGCTCGGGTGAGCTCATCCCAGCTCGATCTAGCTTCACACTCACTAGTCAGCTAACACCAACTGAACCGTCATGTTCTCATTCCTGGAACTTGACACAAGTCTTAGACATTCAATAGAAACGATACTGCTTTGGTTCAGATCATGGGAATTGATCATCAACAAGCTCGATGAAGTAAATGACAAAAATGGATCATGGGAAAACTAAGTCTAGGTCAGGAGATAGACCAAGGGACTTAGAAGGATTGTACAAAGTGTATCACAGCTGGGTGATGTGAGCAAGAATCTCAACCAGCTAAATAGATCTCAGTTGGAGCTCAAGTAGAGTGTGCCAGCTCCCTGAGCTGGATGGACTAGCTCACTCAGCTGGGCCATCTGGGGATCAGCTCAACTCAGCTGGACAGAGTGTTCAAGTCTTGGGTAGTTGGGCCGGGTCTGGATAGTGTTCAGGCCATGTGGGTGACCAATGGGCCACTGGGCTCTCGTGGTTGGGCCATGGGCATGGGCAATCACTTTGGGCTTGTTTTGAACATATCCAGGAGTGTTTTGTAAATTCCAGGACGTCTGGTAACTGCCATAGGCGAACAGGTGTGATCTGTACCATTGATTAAATCAATGGCCAGAAATGAAACTGAAGGGATGCAATGGTTAAGAAGTAACCACCCCTTCTTCTTTAAAAGGCAGGCAAGTCCGTGCCATTGCAGCCACGCCAGGGATCCATTCTTCACCCTGAAACATAAAGCAAAACCAGAGAAAAATAGAGATTTGGTCGGATTTCCAATCCAACCCCCAAGATAGATTCAAAGGCAGCAAAGAGGCAGTTTTGTGGGCAATCAAGTGGGAAGTTATGAACGACCCTGTGATGGGTTTTCACAATTGATGAACATGTCTCAGGCTTCCTCTACATCCATAGAAGACACGCAAATGGCCAGGGAAGAAGATAGATGACCGGATTCACTCTCAAAGTCCAAGGGCAGCCTTGAAGGCAAATGTGTGTAGAAAGGCAGTTTCATGGGTACTGAAAGGGGAAGTTATGCACGACCCTTGGGTGGTGTTTGATCATGAATGATCACGCCCTAGGCTTCCTCTGTGTCCTGAGAACACATGGAAATGGTTAAGAGAGAAGGGAGAAGGCCTGACTCCACTCTCAATGGCATGAACAGTCTTGAAGAGGGATGCAGTGCAAAAATTGTTTTCATGGAAGGGGTGATGGGCACGACCCATGATTAGATCTTATCAATACTGGAGGTATGTGATAAGGTGTGATATAGGCATTATCAAGACGAGTGTGGTCGTTCTTGATAAAGGAGGACACAAGATCAACAACCATCAAGTATAAGGTAACACTTTATGATTACTTTCCAGTTTCTGCTTCTTGTGGCGTTGTTGAGGCCAAGTATGGCACGCCCCTTGAAGACTATATATGTTGATATGATGTGGTGTGTGTTGATGAAGATAAGGCACTGTGGCTGCAAGCCCATGCATTGATGAACACAGTTGGACAGTCCATGGCCTTGGATGGCCGTGCTGGCCTGATCATGTCAGATCTCATACTTCCAGTGGGATTTATGAAGATCTGATTGCATATTCTTCTTAGTGGGGAATTATCATGAATTATCATGGTTTTAAATTATTTTTTAGGAATTGATTTAGAGGTGGTCCCTTATGGTCGGTTTGGATAAATTGGGTCCGGACCTATGTGATCCAGGCCGGTTCTTGGGAATCTGATTGGACCATTCTCTTAGTTAGTATTTATCGTGAATTGTCAAGGTTTTTAATTAATTTTTAGGGATTTATTTGGAGTAGGTCAGATTTGGCCGGATAGTGAATTATAGGAACCAAACCATGCTTTCTAGAACTGTTGCTAGGATATCGGTTTAGATATGTATTGGTGAGGTGTTATAAGGATCCAAGACCTTGAGGAAAGGATCGGATCATTGATGATATACCTCATCCATGTGGGATGATGGTTAGATGATATCCTTGTGATAATGATCCATGTTGGATCATGGATTGATATTGGGTTTGATCATGGTGTGAATCATTGGTCTGGCTCATTGAGGAAACACATGGGGTTCTAGTATCAGAGGAACCATGTGGAGTGCAAGGTCCAATTCGTTTGGAACCAACAGCAAGAAAAGGAGATGAGTAAGGCTAGTACTTGTTGGCATGGACCATAAGTATTGAGATGGTGTGTTATATAAGAAAGGCCGTGTGTGATCTGATCATGGGCAAGGATGGACGACCTGATCCATAGTTGATGGATCAAGGTGTCTGATCTGATTGATCAAAGGATGCACCGGTTGTAAGAGTTAAACTGATCGGTTCATTGGGACATGGTTCCATGGCCGGTTAGGTGAGTGTGAAGACTCATCAGTTCTGAGTCATGTGGGGTGGTTGGTTGATTGAATTAGGATCTTATGAGTATTGTTAATCCATGAGAAGGACTTGGTATCATGTTTGACAAAGAATAAGGATGATGCATGAGCTGAGAAGAGCTAGATGCATGTCTTTTACCAATGAAGACTTCCCAAAGGTTACTTGGTCAGTGGGGATGGTTGGTTGAATGACTAAGTACCTAAGGGGAGATGTTTATGCATGTGTAAGAGAGCTGGACGAGTTGGCAGGAAGCTAGGCGCAGCTATCTTGTACCTCGATTAGCTGGAAGAGGTTAGATGCAACCTCAAGAGAAGTGGTTCAACTTAGCTAGCTATATGAGCTAGCTAAACAATCTGAGGCAGCTGTCCTTAGCTCGGTTTCAGCTAGCTTAGGTGTATCAGCTTGATGAGCTGGACGAGCTAGCTAAGTCAGCTAGGAGTATGAGCTAGCTAAGTCAGCTAGGAGGATGAGCTGACTAGGTCAGCTGGACCAATGAGCTAAAAAGCTCTGTGGATGTGGCAAAGGTATGATCTAGCTACTTTCTTTTAGTTCTAGCTAGAATGGTTTAGGGGAATGGAACCTCGGATTTGCATGACTTGGGTTGGGTTCAGGATCGACCTTGGAGCTAGTGGTAGCTGAGAATACTAACCAAGGCTAAGGTGATTCGACCAGACAAGTTCTAGATTGGTTGTAGACCAATGGATAAGTAGACAATATTCCGCTGTACATAACTTGAATTGACCTAAGCTAGTAAATGACTAAGGTAGTCTTGAGCTAAGGTCTGAGTTAGCCCTCGCATATGGGCGATGTTTTAAATTAGGGCAGAAATTTTGAGGTTCGGTCCGGTAGAGGACCGAGCGACGTGAGGCTTTAACCGCGGCCTAGACGGCGGGTTCGGGTCTTACAGGTGATATGCTTCAAAATGGTTGTTAAGTAGAGAAAAAACATAAACTAGTTAAATTAGCAATTAACAACTCTATATACAAACATATGAAAAATTATTTCAATTTTAAAATAAAACAACATTGTTTAACATTTCAAAATAAACATAGTTATAAATGAACTTCCAAAGCAATTGTCAAACATAAAATATCAATATTTGATCAATTCAAAATATATCTATTAAATTAAGTATTTCAGTTAACTATTCATGTAATATATATTTATTTTAGCTACTCAATATTATCTTAGAATAAGATGTACATTTACTGGGACTGAGTCCGAGTTTGTTATGAGTTTTTATTGGACCTTTGAATTTTAAGTTTTTCGGATATTCATTTAGGGTTGAATTCAATTCGGGTAAAATTGTAAGACTCATAAAGTATCTATGTTGGATTTTGTTTGGTTCAGATTTATGTTTATTGGGTCGGTTCAGATTTGGGTTATTTTCCCCTCTTTTAGGTAAATTATGGAGACCTATTGATAGTAATACAAACTTATATTATGGACACCTATTGTTAGCAAAGTTTCCAAATTGTACCTTAATTTATAATATTAAGTTTTTATTTTCACATCTTAGATAATATGTTCAGTTTTGATTTAAAACCATCCATGTGTTACTTTAGCATAAGAGTTGTAGATAGATGTTCTAGAAAAAAACTTGTAGATAGGCATGTAAGTTGTAACGTATCTTGGACATCCTTGTAAAAGCATAATAACATTAGCCTCCGTTTGATTTATCTAAAGCTTAAATGACTCTGCACCCCTGGTCTTTTCTCTGACGCTGCGATCAGCGGCGGCGTCAAAAAAATGCACTATGATATTCAGTGCTTTCGACGCCATGGCTGCAGTTGTAAGACACATCGGTCACTTTTTTTCCCATAATCTCAAGAGATCACTAACGCTGTTATTTTCCGCGTCTAATTTATTCATTATTCTTGACCGCAGCGACTAGAAAAAATGTTGTTTTTGTCCCGTCAGCCGTGAATTTACCATGAGAATAGATTTGGTTTCCAGTCACTGACGATGATAGCAGCGTCAAACAAAAGAACAGGGGTTGCATCATTAAAAAAACGCAAGTGTTAGTAGTAACATATTTATGTATAGAAATCCATGTTGAGAGATTTGCCGCTAATGATACTCTTAGTTTTCAGGATCTAATAAACTATATTATTGAAAGGTCTCAATATCGTCAATGATGATCATCAGTTCATATGTTGATTTCATTAACAAAAATAAATAAATAAATAAATAGTTATATTTGTTCTGTTGTAAATTACGTTATACTAGTCTACTAGGTACTTTCCCGCACCTTGTACAGGGAATATATGTCCAACAATATTAAATGTGTTTTCCTATTAAAAAAAATTCATCAGGATGATAATTAGTATATAATATTTTTAATGTGTTAGTCTTTAATTTTAAGCGTTAGAATATGGACCATATTTCACTATATCTCATATACTTTATATTTTTTGTTTCTCTTTTTTTTTTGTTCTTTCTTTTTTTTTCCTTTTGCTCTCTTTCTTTTATATTCTGATTTATACTATGAAAATAAATCAGAAACTCAATTATAAAACCAAATAAGTCGTAATCCTATTTCAAAGCTTCTAAGGATATTAGGTTTTTCTGTTAGAATATGAGTTTGAAGTCTGTATACTAAGACTTTAGTGGGTTTTATGGTTTGGTTTGGGTCTGGGCATTCAGTTTTCAGTTTGATTTTGGTTCAAATATTTTGGGTTTGGTTGGTTATTTCAGTTTTCGATTCGGTTGGGGTAGCAAAGTTAGGAACCGGATAATATTAGAAAAAAATTAGGTCTAGTTTGGTTCTACTTCGGAGGGTAATTTCTGATAGTTTAGAGTTTTTCAGGTTAAAACAGTTAATTCGAGTTGTTTGGATAAAAATATCAGGTTATTCGGACAATTTTAAATATTTTAGGTTTAAAACATATTCAGCTAAATATTGGATAAAAGGTGGACTATCATCATCAAGATCATCTTCACATGGATGAACTGTCATTCTACAGGTATGACACGCAACAAAATACCACTTTGGAGTAGTTTCATTGGAAACAATCTTGCAAAGTGTAACACATTTTCGCACCTATAGAAACAAACAAATGAACTTCACATAAAACAACCAAAACTATTTAGTAAGTGGAACATACCTCATTCGATGAGTTCAATGCACTGACAGTTTTTATTGGATTATTAATGAAAAACTCATCATAAAATCTACTTTTATAGGTGTAGATTTTGGATGAAAGTTTTCTTTAGTAATAGCCAAATCATCATTGGGAAATTTTGGATTTGAAGTCGAGCATTTCTTAGTTGTGGATCAAAAATAATTTCAGTGGCATTGAATACATTAGAAACTGTAACAGCTCCTAAAACATCAACAGAATTACAACAACAAATAAATATTATATATTATCAGCAATTTAGATGTTAGATTCTATGGGAAAAAATACCTCGGAATTCTCACACACAAACAAATCGAGCAACACAGACAATACATGATCGATGATTCATTAGATTTAAAGAAATCTGATACTTTCTTTGCATATCCAGACCACAACGTACATGTTAAACATGTATCACTAAATATTTAGAATAGAAAACAGTATAAAATTATTAAAATAAAATAATATAAAATTAAAAGCTGAATAAAACTTATGTTATGTCACAAATTATTAATTCTAGCTTAGTTGTTGACTTTCCTTTTGCCATGAGATCTTCTAAAGGTTCAACATTCACAACTTCACCAATAATATCCAAAACACAAAACATTAGAATATGGAACTGGTGAAAAAAAGAGAATATAAATAGGGACACATCAATTTAAAACACTATAATTTAGAAAATTTACCGATCAAGACTTCTTTTTCATATTCACATCCAAATATTTCCTTAAAATCCTTGAAATAATTATTTGGCAACTCTTTGGGAAAGTAATCACAAGGAGTGATTTTGGTTGTTCTATAAAAGTTAATATTAAAAGGAAGAGGATACGTTCTATATTCTCTTGTATAATCACCGATGGTGAAATTATTCAGAATAAAAGAGTCTCCTTGAAATAACTTAGATTTGAAGTTACTAAGAGAACTTTCATCAATATAAGCATGAATCCTCGTACCCTAAAAAAATTTACAAAAATATATCAGTAGAACTAAACCATAATTAGTGCTACGCAATAAAGAAGAAAAATACAATACTTATAATGGTATCAACCAACACTAATTCAATCGAAATGATTTTTGAGTTTTTCCATGTATTCTAGCTTTTAACACTTTGACTTTAATCTTATAACAATCTTTAGCCGGATCAATCTCTCTAATAAGAACAACAGAAGCATGTTTTTTTATCTCAAGAAAGACATTGTTGGGAAGTTATTATATTTACTGAGAAGTTATTAAATTTGTGTGTAAAATTTATTTTGTGGGAGATGTAAACGAAATAAACTTGAATGATATATATATATATATATATATATATATATGTCTGTAATGTAACATAGTATATTTTCATTGTCGTGATTATCTAGGACAATATTTACTGAATTCTATACTAAATAATTCTTGATAATGACTAAGTCAGCGGCACATAATCAATATAATAATCAACTAAAATATTTTGATAATGTTTTTGGCCAAACATGTATTTTACCGGACTATAATCAATATAATAACCAACTAAAATATTTTAATAATGCTTTTGATCAAACATGTATGTTATCGGATTATTATTATTTAACGATTTATAATAATAAAAAAAAATGTTTAAAACATGTTAGATAAGTATTATGAATGAAAATATTATGAAAATATGATTTAAAACTAAAAACTATGAAAATGACCTAAAATCGTGGAGGACATAACACCGGGAAAATGGCATATTCCTACCCAAACAATTTCAATCGTGCCAAATACAACCCGAACAAATTGTCAGTGCCAAATACGACCTGAACTACTTTATAATTCAAAAAAAACTACCTGAACTTTTTAAAACATGCCTAAACCTACATTCACCGTAACAGAAGTTAGTCAACCGTTAAAATGATAAAACGACATCGTTTTGATTTCATTATTTTTTAAAAAAATATGCACATTCCGGGACTCGAACCCGTGCTTTGTCACTCTTTAAAACATTCACCGTAACAGAAGTTAGTCAACCGTTAAAATGATAAAACGACATCGTTTTGATTTCATTATTTTTTAAAAAAATATGCACATTCCGGGACTCGAACCCGTGCTTTGTCACTCTTTAAAACGGACGCATCAACCACTATACTAAAGAAACTTCTTGCTATAATATATCAAATATGCAATTATATATGCTACTATACTTTTTTATCTTCTCTAATTAAAAATAATAGTATAGATGGTGTGGAATGGGTTGTTTGATATTTTTTCCTGGGCCAAAGCAAAGCCCATACAGTTTCTCAAGAAATTAATTTGCCAACGTCGATAGAAATAAATATGCGAGCGACGGCGCATATTAGAGCCAGAATCTTCTGTATTCTTTTAAATTGAATCTTCTTCAAAGAGCAGAGCTGTGTCGCGAACAAAGATGCAGGTAATGTTTTCGAAACCCTAGCTTTTTTTTTTTACCTCCTCAACTGCAATTGTGGATAATCGCCCCCTAGTCGGTAATTTAGTTCAATTTCTTGAAAGCGTAGCTGAGATCTGTGAATGAATTTAGGTATCTTAAGCATCAGATAGTTACGCGAATCTCAAATTCTTGTGTCGGAATTTATGCAGGCAAGTGATAGGTTTAACATCAATTCTCAGCTTGAACATCTTCAAGCCAAGTATGTTGGTACAGGCCATGCTGATTTGAGCAGATTGTAAGTTTCTTTTAATTTGATTTTCTTTCGTGCTTTTAAAACTGTGGACTAATTGGAACTTATCTATTATTGTCTAGTGAATGGGCAGTGAACATTCAGCGTGATAGTTATGCTTCCTACATTGGTCACTACCCCATGCTTGCTTACTTTGCTATCGCTGAGAACGAGTCCATTGGACGAGAGCGCTACAACTTCATGCAGGTCCTTCTTTTCTCCCTGCAACTATATTTGCTTCTGTTAAGATTCTTATTTGCTAATGTGTTAAGTTGGTTTCTTTTGGTCTTTTGTCTGCACTAAACTGAAGGAACAACAGCATTATGATTGTTATGGGTTTAGCTAATGATAGTTATTTTCGGTTGTGTTCTCTGTGCACTGGTTCAGAGTGTAGATACACTATGTCTGTTCTTTTACTCTTTTAAGTTTATGGGTTACATTCAGTTGAGTTAGAGAGAGTATTAGTCTTGTGATATGTCTTCTATTTGTTCATAGTGTCTTTCATATTTTTTTGATTCAGAATAATGGCAAAGCTCATGTTTGCTTATGGCTACTTTCGATTTTGCAGAAAATGCTTCTACCTTGTGGCCTTCCTCCAGAAAGAGAAGACGACTAAAAAGAGCTTTGAGCTTGCAAGTGTTGGTTGTAATCAAAAACAATTTTATCTTTCAAGTTTCAACTTCTTAAGGAACTCGCTCTCTTTAATGCATTCTTTTTGTATCCATCCTATAAACCCATCTCTCAACGCTCTGTTGTTTGTGTAAACGAAATAGTCTTTGATTCAGTGAAAAATTACTATGTTTTTATATGATAAACCTGTAATTGACTCTGATACAAATACGTGGGAGTGACTTTATCTCTTCACCACTTCCTAGGTAAGTTTGGAACATTCCTATATATAGTGTTCGGAATAGCGATATTAAACTACCTGTTTATGTGAATATCATGAGTGTTATCAGAATCTAACATCTTCAAATGCTCACGTCCTCGGTATCCAATGAACTACCTGTTTATGTGAATATCATCATTAGTGTTACTATTTAATGAATGTTGTGTGTGTCCTTTCCTTCACCCTGGTGGTATTCAGTGATGTTACATGCTGGATGAGGAAATAAAAAGTGGAAAGTTATGCCATCGATGCCAAAACCAGATTCACATATTGCATTTGCTTGGAAAGTAGTTAACAACTCCATTGTAACCATTGGAGGCACCACAGAGAAGCATCCTGAAACTAAGAAGATGGTTCTCTTTGGGGAAAATCTTCCATTTTGACCTGAATACCATGGTAGAAACCCCATGCCCCTGTATGTTAAAGACCAGCTCTAGCCTGTTAATAACTGTAAACAGTAGCTGAGTACTTTGTTTCTTTGCAGAAATGGTATCTGATTTGAAAGTTGACTTACAACATTGGTCAGGATGCTTCACCTTGGGGCAACGCAAGGTAGTTGCAGAGATATGGATAACCAAACTGATGAATCAATGAGAAAACAATTGCTATATCTATCTGTTATGTATATTGTAAATTAAAGAAAAAACACAAACTTACGTAGAATCATTAATACGTCTTCAAAACAAAAGCAAAAAAACTCATGTTTTACCACATATCTTTGAAATGTGTTTACGGAGCGCTACTTATAACATGGCAGGCCCACAAGCCAAACTTCCAGTTGGATCTAGGGCGAATAAGCCCACAACAGAAGTGTTTTGAAATCGGTAAGTCACATAACACTAGGGTTTCGTACACAACCTAATTTGTATATCATTAGGTTACAAGGGTTTTTATACAACCAAGTTTGAAAGTTCTGAAGAAAGAACGGTTTTAGTCTCCAAGTTATATCAAAACTCTCTGCTTAAATATGCTGAAGAGGAGACTCATGTTTTACCACATATCTTTGATGCCAGAAAACGAAAACAAGATGACGCAGTATACATATCTTCCTGAGGATTTGCTTGTGGAGATACTCTCGAGGGTTCCGGAGGATTCTCTGGCACGACTTCGATCTACTTCAAAAGTATGGAACACTCTTATAAAAAATGAAGAAAGACTTGCCAATAAGTCTCTTGTTGTCATGTTAATTCATTGTAGGCTCTATTTAGATTGGCTTGATCTCCGCAGCAATCACGACAACAACGTTGTAAATGTAATAAGTCAGTTCAGCCTCAATGACCCTCTTTCTTTTGTCTATTGCTATGCACCACCATGGACAAAAGATTGGTTGTTTGGAATCCATGCTCAGGGGAAACCAATATGATTATCAAACCAATAAATTTCAATAATACCGATACCTACGCTCTCGGTAAATCCTCATGCAACAACAAGTACAAAATCTTGAGGGTTAGTCATCATGGGGACGGTTTTTGGGAGCCATGCCTTGTTGAGTACGAAATATATGACTTTACATCTAACTCGTGGAGGGTTGTTGGTGAGACTAGGCAGTGGTCATTTCCAGGGAGCTGGTGAATTGTCAAGTCCGTGCATGGAAATACTTACTGGTTTTCTCTTGATTTTAATCAAGACTGTCCAATTTTCATAAATAGCTTACAGTGTTTTTGATTTTTCAACAAAGAAATTTGGATGTTTGTCTCTTCCGGATGATCATCGTTCTAATAATCTTTTTGCTTTATCAGTGACTAGAAAAGAACAAAAACTTTGTCTATTAACTTCCTCTCGTGGCGAGGTGGTCGATATAGATGTATGGATGGCAACTAAGATTAAAAGTACCGGAGACATGTCATGGAGTAAACTTCTAACAGTGGGACGAACCTATCCGCTTTGTAATGGGATGAGTTTCTTGGCCAACCCTGAGAATAGAGTCTTAGTGTATCCAATTAAATATAAGAATTCTAGTAACTGCTTACACATTGTGGAAACGGATAAATATATAAAAATAGAGCTTCATGACGTAGGATCTGAATCTTCACTTCCTCACAGGTATGATCCGACTTTGGTTCAAATCCAACAAGGTTGTTTGGGGCTAGGCACATGGAAAGCCCCAGCCACACGTGACTTGTAATTGCCACACTAGTTTATGCATTATTATCCAAGTTTTCATGATATTTGATGAAGTTAAAATGTAAGTCTTACTACTCTATTATTTAATTCCTATACAATTCCAGTTATAATTCCTCTGAGACTGGAACAAAATTTTTGGTTCTTTTAATTATTAAATGAGCAAGTCTTGTCCTTAAAAATCAACAAGACCACGTGAATCGTTTGTGTCTTTGTGATAGATCTTGGATGGGATCTTAATTAAGAAGTTGAACACCTTTAGATTTTGTTTCAGATTGAGCTTAATAATGTCCTTTTCATATGGTATGGAGTTGTGTTACATTGGATAGGATTCTTTACCATCCAATCCACAGTTTTTAGAAATTATTAGCATACGTGATCAGTTATTAAGGACAGAGGATTCTGCTTCACAATTTATGTCGTCTGGGTAGACTAAAAGAAACCCTTTATTTTGTAAATCCACACTCTTGTAACTCAAATTAGTTATATACTACTCTCTATTCTTATATCTTAAGAAAATATATTAAAAGTTGATTATAAATGTATTTTAAACTAATAGTATTTGAACAAGTAAGTTATTTTCTAAAAAATTACAATTTACAAATTAATAAAAATTGCATATAAAACATATATATCATTTTGAAACATAATTTTTTATTTTATTTTATTTTATCTTTTAGACAGACAGGGAGAGATTATAACATATCCATCGACCATGATGATTCACTTGTGTTTATCCTCTCCAATTATGTGTATGATGTTTCTTAAAGATAGGGGAGTTTCTAAGAAACCTTCTACTAATGATGCAAAGCAGTCTCTTGATATTTTGTTTATCAATTTTAGGGTTTATTTAGTGAGACGGGAAGTTGGAGGTACCCACAGATCAGCATCCTAAAACCAAGAAGATAGTTCTCACAGTTGAAAACTTACGGTTTAACTTGAATAAACCACGTCTATGCATGCTTAAGTTAATACCATGTTTAGTCTGACTGTTACTAAGTGTAAACAGAAGCTCAGTTTTTTTGTTTGTTTGCAGAAATGGTATGTGAATGGAAAGTTATCATGATACCGTGTGAATTGTGAAGAGAACGTGGGTTGGGTACTGAGACGGGAAGTTTATACTTCACCTCGGGCCAAGGAAACAAATGTCCTGATGATCCCGTGCGCTAACGGCCTAAGGAAACTGGAGAGAATTGGAGAACCAAGCTGATATTGAATCTGATGTAAGATTAAATTCCACCAAACTATTAAAAGATGGTTGCTTGAAGTTTATAATAAAACATAATAAATGAAAGACTCTAATTGTCTTAGAGTGTTCACTATTTTCTTAGAGTTTATATAAATAGCCGAGCGTGGCTCGTAGATGGGGGGGGGTAGCTTGTAATATGGAATTAAATCTCACGACTTAAGAAGAAATTATCTGGATGAGGCCACCAATTAATTCTCAGATCTAAGTTGTTAGCGATTTGATCTTTGTATTCATTGATCAGTATACCCTTTAGATTGAGTTTACAAAGTTGTAGAGAGAAATTGGAGGTAAAACTCTATCAGTCACATTGATGATCAAAGAGTTTACAAGCTTGGTTAAGTAGAGATGGAGATTTGAGTTTTGTTGAATGAAGAAGACTCTCGTGGTCTCCAACGGTAAAGCTTGAACTGATCCAATTTTAGTATAGTAATATCCAATTTTAGTAAGTTCACGGTCTGCCAGTTTATATAATCAAGAACGGTCAAGTGTGAACCGCTCTGTCTGGTCATGAAGTTACTTTGGTGCATGCTTGTCTAAGCACATATTCCAACTGGTCTGAGAACTCAACTCCTTCTAGTCGGTTTGGTTTACTCCACTAATATTAAATACTAGGTGTTGATCCGCGCCCTGCGCGGAGTGAGATGACTTTGACTTTGATCGAACAATAATTTAGTATATTAATCTATAATAAATTTTATTTTTTTTTGTTTGTAGAATTCAATTAGGTGTGTGGTCCTGATGGCCGAAAATTTCAAATAAAAAATATAATTGGATACATTTTATAATATAATACTTCTAAAAATACATTGTAAGCATCTCTGTTCGAAACTACGCTAGGCGTTAGTCGGGCGGCGACCCCGGACCTAGCGAGTTATCAAAAAATCGGGGATTAAGGGGGATATACGCGGGAACTAGTTTTTAAATATTTTTTATTCTATTTAATAGATAAAATTAAATATGTAGTTTAAATATACATCATAATGTGATAATTTCTGTAACTCAAATTTATATCAATAATTAACTTAAATACAAGGTATTTTACATATATGTATATATATAAACAAGTCTAGATAGAAAAAAAAAAGATTACATAGAAATTAGTTTTTGTACTTTACTATACACACGTTGATATATCAACACATGGGTAAAATGTCCAAGAGTACATTCTCTCCTGGTGGTCTTAACCATAGTTGTATCGCTGGTACACCTGGGTTCGACGCCCCATCAAAGCACCCCCATTGAAGGTTCATGGGGGGAGTTCACACGGAAATCAAGAAAAAAAAATAACAAAAATCTATGAACCCCTCTCTCTTAAAGTTCACCCCGGTGAACCTCTCTCTCCTGAGGTTCAACACGTGGCGGCTCGGGATTGGTCTAGATTTTTTTTTTTTTTTTAAAGAAAATCAAAAAGAAAACAGAAAATTTTTAATAATAAAAAAATATTCAATGAACCCCAAGAGGGTGTTCATTGATGTGGATGCTCTAAGAGGGAGGAAGCGAAATATGTCTCTATATATAGGTCCTATATATAGGTCCTCTACGTGCTTCTCTTCAAGTAAGATATAGGGCTTCATCTACAGCTCAAAATGTCTTTAAAGTTAAAAATTTGGGCCGCCTAGTCGGATCATCAGACCGATTAATCGGGTAATTGGGCCGATTAATTAGCTTTTGGGCCGATTAATTTATTTCCGATTTTTCTCTCCGATTAGGCAAAGTCGCGGCGCATGTAGTCCGAGGGGCGACTATACGGGCGCCTGGGCGGCTAGGCGCCCGCGTTTTTGAACAGAGGTAAGCATATATACATTATATAATGGTCCATTTCAAATTATATATAATGGTCCATTTCAAATTATTATCTTCGTTAATAAAACAATAGTACACCGATTTCAAATTGCAATATCATTTGATATATTATATAATATAATAAACCCTAGTTTATATAATATAATAAAGACCGGTTTTAGTTACCCTTAAGAAATCAATCAATCTTCAAATAATATAAATGTCGTGATATGATCTTGCTAATAAAAGAGTCTAGACATAATCAACATTTATTTATATACAACTCTATAATACCCGATAAATATGTTTTAAAAAAAAAATCAATCAATATGAATTATGAATTGATATCGAACCAGAAACTGTCCAAGCAGATTAGGAAATTCATGGATACATGTTAACCATAATCATTTTTCTCTTATCATTTATGAAAATTGAAAAAAATAAATTCATGAATACATGTCAATATTGTTATTTGAAGCAATTTTGAAATTTGAAAAAATTATACAAAGCCATGGTCCTTAATTTAAGTGACTGGTTATTTATTTCCAAATATTTCAAAAATTAGATGATCAATCACAAAAGAAAGAGTTTTGCCATATTCAAAAGCTTATTAAATAAACTTTATCAAAATATATAGTAATACAACAAATCATCCTTGTCATCATAGCCTCTAATTGAAGACTATGTACCAAATCAAGTCTATGTGAAGAAATTTTAGTTGTATGCTAGAAATTTATAAATTTTATTTTTGGTTTGTAGTATTCAATTAGAGGTGTGCGGTTATGGTGGCTGAATATTCGAAATAAAATATATAATTTGACACATTTTATAATATAATATTTTCCAAAATACATTGTAAACATTTCAAATTATAATCTCATTTGATATATTGTATAATATAATAAAAACTGATTTAGAAAATATAATAAAACCGGTTTTAAATAACTGATTTTGATATAGTGTAATCTAAATTATACATTATATGTGTTACAAAAAAATTATACATTATATAATATAATAAAAAACTGATTTATATAAACATTCTAAAGTAGTAATCGGGTAAAATATTTTAACTGGTTTAAAAATGATATAAAATATGTTACCAAATAACATGTTTCTTCCATGGTCTACATTAAGAATGCACTTAACCAAAACATACTATTAAAACATTATGCTAAACTACAATTAATGAATAATGGCAAAGAATGTAACTAAACGGAATGTTATACCTTTTTCTTATAATTGTATTTCCCTGTTCAACATGAATCAAAATTCGTTAGTAAATACAAAAAAAAAAATACTAATATAACAGTAAATTTTATCAATATATAAATCTTACCTTCTCATCTCCTAGTAGCAGTTCTGATTTCTGGAATATTGGTCCAGTTTCTGTCTTCCTCTTGCATATAATCTTAACACGGACTGAAAACAAAGGTTTGAGAAGACTTAATTCTACCAATAAAGTATGACTACCCATAGCAAAAATTATCGAAAGAACTTGTTGTGAGATCGGGTTACCAAGGTGATATGCATCTGTTAAATATATACTACTTCTGATTATAATCACGTTTTTGACAATTAGTATAAACAATGAAAACGTAATAAAAGCATGGAGACAAATTTGCGGAACTAAATTTTTGCCTTCCTTATTTATATATCGTAANAAAGAACTTGTTGTGAGATCGGGTTACCAAGGTGATATGCATCTGTTAAATATATACTACTTCTGATTATAATCACGTTTTTGACAATTAGTATAAACAATGAAAACGTAATAAAAGCATGGAGACAAATTTGCGGAACTAAATTTTTGCCTTCCTTATTTATATATCGTAATTTATTTGGATGTGTATTAATGTGATCATAGGTTAATGCTGGTAAACACTTTTCTTGTTTGCAAGGAAATAATATATTTGAAGGGTTTCATATAACACAGTCAATAGAAATTCTTCATTTGTATTAATCTAAGGGCTTTTTGCAGAATTGACCTGAAACTTGAAGTCAACCACAAAACTAACCTCCCTTTTTTTTGGAACTTTATTTTGCCCAATTCACCCCACAAGTTCATATAATTCACGAAAATGCCATCAAATTTTTTTTTTTTTTTGGTTTCGAAAATAACATATTTACTCTCTCACCCTCATCATCTTCAAGTAATTACAAG
>CAKOAT010204821.1:0-48557 GCA_932364175.1 Eruca vesicaria subsp. sativa
ATTAGACGAACAACGCCAAGACTTCTCTAACGGGTTAATCCCTCAACGGACCATCGATTCGTAATCCAACCGAGAACGCACCCCTGCAAACCGGGCATACGATCGCAAATTGGGATTTCGATCGCTCGGACAAGTGCCAATTCAAGTGGTAAATACACTTAAAGATGGCCGAGCGACTACCGTGCAATCGACCTCTAACAGAAAATCGATCGCCCTCCGATGCTGAAGGAGGTCGATCAATCGTCCATCCGATGATAAAACCAATGGTGGTTGAAGTGAGGATGACAATCAATCGCCCATCCGATTCTGAAGGAGATCGTCGCGGTGCCTTTCTCTCGAGTTAGGAGGGAAGTGACTCAAAACGCCCAGCGAAAGTTGGCCGATCGATTTCCGACCATGTGGCAATCGATCGTCACGTACCCCCCTCAAAAGACGAGTGTCCCACTCAAGTGGTAATCGATTACCGCGCTTCTCCATCCTTGAAAGACGATTACCGCGCAATCGAAAATCGACCTTCAACAAGAATCGACTGATTTTCGGTCGTCCATCTAGTATAGGGGAGAATAAAGAAATTTGGGGACCGATCGATCGTCCATCCGATGACTACCAACCGTGGTCGGAGCAAGAGCGACGATCGATCGTCCATCCGACGCTGAAGAAAATCATCGCGATATCTCTCTCAAGCTAGAAAGGAAATAACACGAAGCCCCCGACAGTAGTCGGTCGATCGATAGGCTCCTTAGCACATGCCGATCGATTTCCAATCAAACAGCAATCGATCGTCATGTCGTATATGCTAAACGAACTATTCTCAAGAACAAAAGAGAAAAACACAAAGAGAACGAAGACATTATAGAACCTTAGTCCGAGAAGTTTAACATGAAGCATAAAGACAACAACAACAAACCGCAACAAAGCGGAGCCAAATCCAGAAAAAGACATCAAATAAAGGGCCGAAAGACCAAAAACACAAACGAAACATGAAAGCAAAGCGACAACAACAGACGAGTCAAGTACTCGACTCAACCGGATCGGCACCCGATCGCTCGACAGAAGCCTCAGTCCGCTTGGCAGCACCTCCCTTCTCACCGATTAAGACCTCCTCGCCAATTCCAGCAGCGTCACTTGATGCCCCTCCCGTATCAGCATCGGTCGAACGAACGACACCGTGTGCACCCGGAACAGCAGTGACAGTCTCAACGACGACCGTCGGAGAACGAAGAGAAACTGCGGCTGCAGAGTCAACCAACCCCAAGTTCGTCCCAAACTGGTCAAGACCCTGAAATGGTCCGGAACGGGGAGGAGACAAAGAGAGATCTCGCTCCGTGATTTCCTCGACATCGACCTCCTCAACCTCGCGCTTGAACTTCTTCTCGTTAAACGTCAAAGTATCCCTCATCCTCTTTGGAATTTGCTGCCCCCATTTCTCTAGCACATCCAATGACTGCAAAGTCCCCAAAGCCTGAGCGTGGAAAAAGAGCTTCGTCTCAAGTTTGTCCCGGTCGGCCATGTACTTCCGAAACTTGTCAAAACGCGCAGTCACGGCTGTCATGAGACGGCCTCTCTCGGATGTAACCTCACGAATGCGACCCTGCTTCATGAAATCCACCAATCTCCTATGCTTCTCGGCCTCCTCAATTTTCTCACGTTCCAGTTGCGCAATCTTAGTTCGAGCGTTCTCCAAATCCTCCTCAAGACCACCGGCCCTCTCGATAGCTTGCTTACGCTCGCGCTGAATCCGACTTCGCTCCACAGCCATCTCTTTCGCCCTCTCCAAAGCGCTCTTCCGGGCCTTCTCCAACTCTGCATTTTGCGTTTTGATCGTCGCCTCGGCCTTCCTAAGATCCAAGGCCATCTTCCGCATGGCAAGCTCACACTCAAGGACAAGGTAGTTCTTACGAGCAGAGGCCTGTAAAACAAAAACAACAATGGTTATCACATAGAAAGTATATATAAAGGGAGGACGATCAAAACACATAAAAGGAGGGCGAACGATTGTACCATGGCATCCGCGCGGGCCGACTCAGCAAACGACCGCGGGAATGCGAGATCGCCGATTTCCGGCATTTCGCGTGATCCGCCTCTGATGTGGCGGGATAACTCAGCGCATGCCCCTTCGTCATTGACAAAAGCTGTATCCTCCTTGTGATGAAAGCTCCAACGCTCTGATTGAGCCAACGGAGGCTTCCCGCTCGGCGGATCCGATCCACCCCAAGGAAGGTTACGAGAAACTGGCACTGCAATCTCCTTAGGAGGAGGGGCAGATCGTCCATCGTCATCCCTCAACCGCTTACTCCCGGAATCGCTAGGGCGATCATCGATCGGCCTCTTCTTCTTCTTCGTTGCCGGCGGATCAGCGCGATCCTCACCAATCGAACCCTTTGGTAAACTCTCAGAACCTGTTGCCTCCGTAACCCCACGGTCCCCTCCGGAAGCATCGCCAGAAGGACCCTCATGAGTAACTTCGGCCGCGGAAACCTCTACCTCCAAAGAATCGGCCTTTGCTCTCTTAAACGACCTGCTCTTCTTCTTTTTCTTCATCGAAATAGCATCGATACCACGATCGGTTGCCTCATCTAGCGCCGAATCTCCTACCGGACGATCGTCCCCCTCATTTTGTGAACCTCCAACCTTCTCGTTTTCCATCTCCAGGGCTGCAGCCGGGTCGAAAGTCTCATCACCCAGCTGAGAGTCCAAAAGCTCACTGAAGTTAGGATACACTCGCGGAATTTTTCCCATCAGTGGAAGCGGGAGTCTCTTGCCTTTGAAATCCTCACAGGGTATATTAGAAGCCCAATCGACTGAAAACAAGAAGACGAAGTTAAACTAGCAATATATGGGCAAAACGATCGACCATTCACCACGACAATTCAAAGGGAAGCACTCGGCCAAAATATAAAAACGAGGGAGACAGGAAGACGATAGAAAAAGAAGAGACAAGAAGAATAGAGTACCTTGTGTAATTCGATCGCGCTGCCGACGAATCCTCCTCCGATCGAAATCACCCCACACACTCGGGTTAAGTGCAGCAACCTTCGTAACGCCCTCCCAAAATCGCTCAGGATAATCGATAGAGCTGGGATGAGGAACTGTCAAAAACAAAAAGAAAAAAGAACATATGTCAATAATAGATTCCAACAACAGTAGCAAAGAACGGTAAAACTACCAATGTGGTAGTTCCACGAAGTACGAAATCGATCCCCCGGAGGCTCCTCGAAAGCAGCCTCGTCAGATTTTATGTAAAAATAAGAACGCTGCCAATGCTTAGTCTTTGTAGGATGACCGGATAAGATATGTAACCCTGCGCGCATCTGCAGTGCATACAAGTCGCACGCCTTCGGTTGTATTTGAGTCAGCTCCTCAAAAATCCGAACACTCATCGAAACATCCACTTCAGCCGCCATCACCATCAAAGCAACGGCAAATCGCATCACCCCATTCATCAACTGAGACATCGGAACGTCCCGACGCGCACAATACGCAGTAACCAAACGAGGAATAGGAAACCACAACTTCGAATCCTTTTCGAAAAAAGACTCGTAAACACAGTGAAAGCCTACAGGCGGAGTCCACGGACGCTGGTCGGGACGCGGAACGATAAACGTAACGCCATACGCCCTGCGCGCCCTTAGTAACGTAGCTACCCCTTCTTCGGTACACCACGAAGGTAACACATTGGCCCAATCCTGCCCCTTTATCTTGGATGGACGAACTTGACCTAACGGAATATCCGGTAGCTGCTCGAATGTTCCGTCCCTGTGGTAATAAAAAGGAATCGATCGACCTCCACCTCCTAACCCGGCGTCATCCGGAGGCCGCTCGATATCACCCACTCTATCGGAGGATTCGTCGCTCTCATCCCCTACCTCACCATCGCTCTCCGAACCTCCCGATGCTCCTTCACTTTCCCGATTTCCTGACACGGAATCACCCACCGCGGTCGGAGCTCGATTGGCTCCATCAACGCTGTTCGGTGATCGCCCGATCTCACCCACTCCCGAGGTATTTTTCTCCGAACGCTCAAACTCGGAGATCCCCGCATCGCCGTTCGACCACTGCTCGCTTCCATCCTCCCGAGCAAAACCACCGACATCATCGGATCGACCAAGATCCGGACCGGCTTCATCAATCGGAGTACCGCGAAGAGCATCGACCGTATTTCGGAGCCTGAGATCGGACGGCGGCATCGGAAATCGAACTCCTTTCCCCTTCTCCGCCGCCGTCATCGCCCTCTTGGGAGCACTCATCGATCGGCCGACCCGACTGTAACCACCGGTTCCGGCAACGAGAACAAAGGCGGCAGATCGGGACGAGATAATTCCGGTGACGAGCAAAAGTCTGTTATAGGAAAAGGGTGAAAATAAAAAAGAAGAAAGAAGTGAGGGAGAAAGAAAAGATACCTGAGGAAGGAAGAAGAGTAAAAGGTAGAAAGGAGAACATTGTATTTATAAGGAGTTAAAGTGGCCATTTAACCTAATGGGCTTCAAAACCCGTTACTGTCCCATCAAAATGGCGAATCTTTCGCTCGAAAACAGAACAAAAGACGACCGGTCGAAGCGGAGATTAAGCGAACGCAGTCACTTAAGCCCGTCATTCTCAAAACCAATTCCTTTCGTCCCGCTTCCAGGAAATCGAATTGCCTGCAAACGGATTCGGGGGGGACTTACTGTTGGAGAGGAATTGAACATTCCTCCACAAGGCTCATCGAATAACAGGCTTCAGCCCACTTGTTGACAGTTCGATCGAAATAGGAAATAAACCCGAAGGTCGAACGACCGGTTTGCCTCAATAACCGGTCGACCATCGAATTGAATCCGGTTTTACGATTATCGCAGGCCCAAAGCCCATCAAGCATGGAACCGACTCACGGGCCTCTCAAACGACCTTTAGGGCGAACGAGANAAGGTTTAGGGTTTTACGATCAATCGAACCTCCTTGTAATCTGGTCGGACTTTCATAAAGCTCCGACCTTTGTTCTTTTCTCGAATCTTTCTGTAATCTCCTCTTGATATCAACTCTGATTAATAAAACGCCTTCGAAGAACCCACAAATCGAGTTTAGTTTTCTAGTCAATCGACCGTACAAAACTCAGATTCAACAGAAACCTCCAAATTCACTCCGTTCAAGTATCCCGGAATGTAACTCCATCTTCTGAGGTGCTGAAAATCTTGAATCGAATGTCAAGTGAACCGCTTCGTGTTTCCTTTGATTAGTATGAAAGGTTAGAGAGGTAATATTATTACTGTATATCTCCCCGCTTAACCCGGTCACAAACTCTGACTCATGCTTCAGCCTCACCTGCACATACTTGTGTAATCAAACGAATATATAGCACATACATAAAGCAACAAGTTCCAATAATATAATGAGACTTACGATTCGGCTGCTATAGCCAAGTGGTGACGCTCCATAGATTTTTGACATGACCAGAGCTCCATTGTCGACGTAACCAAACTGGATGGATCTTACTCCACTTTTGTCATACGAGATGATTATGTGTGAGATTATGTTGTGGCCCATCTCATCCCATTCGGTTTTAAGAATGTGATCTCTCGAGCCAATTGGCCCCATTTTAATCATCTCCATGAACTTGAAGCTAAGGTCTACGGGAAAAGAGTTTACAGACGACAAATAAATAGGGAAAACTTGCGGAGGTTACACAAGGACCGAGGAGTTTTTTTCATGGGAGTCATATTTTTGGGTTGCGTATGGGAAGCAAGCAACAGAAAATCCCAAAGTGAATTTAAGAAGCCTAGAGAAACGTGACATTTCTCCATGATGTATCTAAACTATTAAAAGTGAAGTACAATTTGAAATTAACCCTAAATTTTCCACAATAATTACAATTGAATGCCATTGAAAACTAATTAATCCTAATTTTCAGCATTAATTGTCATTTTCTTTATTTAAACAATCATAAAACCTGACTTTATTTACATCTATCTATGTATGGTTTTCGGTTTGTGTTACAATTAATAGTCTATTTTGATTTGGAAATCTAAACCACTTTGAGTTGATTACGAATTCATTCACAATTGTTAAAGGCAACGTATACTTAACCAGGTAGATGGAAATCAGAGCATAACCTATATTACCATAAACAATACCAAAATCAATTTAATGGTAGGATTTCAGAAAATATAATTTAAACTAAATCATTTTATAATGACTTATTAACTAGCAATTCGCATTAAACAAATAATTGATTAGTCTTCAAAATGAAACGCTACGAACCACATTAAGCGAATTCACGTGAACTTGCTTCATTCACCAAGTCTAAACAAAGTGAGCTATATTTGTATTTACAATACATTTAAAAGTGAATGGAACTATATATTCACCAAATCTTAGGGGGTGTTATTCAATTAGTGATTTAGAATCAATTTTAAATATTTACAATCTATCAGATTTTTAAATTTTAAAATTGTTAAAGTTGATGGATTCTAAAATCTCTGCAAACCCCTTGGATTTTGAGTTTAATCATTTATTCATTAGAATCCATCACTGATGATTTGAAATCCATTTATATTACAAAGAATTTTAAAATCCTTAAAAGTTGAATAACACCAGATTTTAAAAACCAAAATTCAATCTTAGATTGAATAACACTGAATTTTAAAATAGAATTTAGAATCATCAATTGAATAACAGTGGATTATGTTTAGATTTCAACTCTTTTAAAATACATGATGAATAACACCATCTAAAAATATTTTATAATAAGAAACAAACAACATTCAATACAAATAATAATCCATGACAATCTAACAATATGTATGTACCAAAAAAAAATATATCTAAAATTTAGAATAAATACCCGTGCGTCCCAACAATCTAATAATATGATGTACAAAAGATATATATGTATAAATTTTAGAATAAACACCCGTGCGTTCCGACAATTTAACAATATGTATGTACAAAAAATATATATGTATAAAATTTACTACACCCGTGCGGACGCACGGGTCCAAATCTAGTTTAAATTAAAGACCAAAACATTCTTGAGCAAAAGACTCCGTGTCTCAAAAAATCACGAACACAACCAATCATAAAACATTGTAATGCATACTCCATCTGTTTCTTAAGTGGGGGTTATTGGTTCTAGTAATTTAATGGATTTATAAATCCTCCTTAGATTTAGAAACTTTGATAAATCTAATGATTTTCAAACCAAATAAGTGGATTTGAGAATTACTAATATGAATTTCAGAGTCAAAATATTATGAATGTTTAGAAATCACACAAATGGATTTTTAACTATCGAATACGAGTTTAGGAAGGAATTTTCATAATATTTTGATCCTGAACCCTGTGTAGAAGAAATGAGACTTGTTTATTTAATTTAACTAGTACCAATACCCGTAACTTGTAAAACGTGTCATTTTAAGTAACTAGGTGATTTTCCCGTTCTCATGCACGGGTATAAATATTTTTAAATCAAATATATATTAATAATTGATTATTATTTACTTTTAATTTTAAATTAATTTATAATTTGTATGCATCATTTATATTAATAGAATTATATTACTTTACTTATACTGTAATTTTATATATGTTATATCTAGTCAATTTTGTTGTTTTACGGTTGGTTTAGTTATCATTTGGATAAATTGGATTGCATCTCTGAATTCAACTGTAATATTTTTAAAATATATTAATTTTTAGTTAGTTACTTATTTGCATATGGTGGGTGTTGTCTTAGATATGTAAGTATATTTTAGGAAAATTATGTAAAACTTAAGATATATTGTGCTTACAATAAATTAAAAATTAACTAAAGTGTCTGATTCCAAAATACGTAAATTAATATAACGAAAATATTATAAAGTCTCATGGATATATATAAATTTTACAAAATAACTAAAATTGTAAGAGTTGGTTAGTATTTATTTTTATTTGTTCATATGTTTTGAGTGATCATATGATCAATTAAAGGTTACATGCATTTATAAATTATAAATAAATTTATGCTTTAGATTTATTGAATGTAAACTGAATTTTTTTTAAATAATCTTAAATGAGAATTCAGATTTGATTTGATATTTTGATTATGGTTATATTTAGTTTCACAAACATAAAAGATAAAATTTAAAACAATTAATATTAAGAAAATAAATAATTTTAATAATGATAAAATATCATATATCTAGCTCATTAGAACAATTATTTTGACCAAACGATGTTTATTGTTAAATTTATTTTTAGTTTTAATATCTCTTAAAAATAAGCACTACACAAAATTGTGATTGTATTTGAAAATAATATTATATAAGTAAAATATTAGTTCAAGATAATTTTCTGTAATTGAAAGATATTATAGTCAACTAAATATATGAAAAATAAATAAAAATTCAATAACACTAATTATAAACTATTTTATTACTCTAAAAGTATATTTTATGTTATTTAAAAATATTTTTAAATGTATTATTACTATTTGGTGAACTTTCCTTTTTTATGAAAAACTATTATATATACATATTTTTTATGTTCTTTAAAAATATTTTTAAATGTATTATTATCATTTTGTCAACTTTCTTTTTTTATGAAATCATATTATATGTACATATATTTTCGTTTTAAATTTGTTTTTTATGACTTTATAAAAATTGCCTTTTTATTACATATCTTTTTGGAAATTTTTGAAAAGGAAAAACTAAAAATAAAAGAATTTATAATACTATTTTCAACTATTTTTAATTCATTAAGGGTATCAATGTAATCAACCATCGTGAGAATGAACGTGAGAGCGACACATAGGAAACTGACTTCTCAAATAATATTATAGAGATTTTCTTGTTTCAAAATAAGTATAATTTTACAATGCTAATACAATTTTGTATATTAAATTCATTTTACCTTTTTGAATAACCAATAGATTTTTATTTTATTTATTTTAATTTAATTAATTATGTATTAAATAAAAATATATTAGTCTATAATATAATGTTTTTAATTTCTATGAAAATGTCAAAGTGACATTTATACTAAAACGCAGGGAATATGAAATACACAACTAATGATTATAAATGCCAAACTTCACGAAACATCGTGTTTACTCCTTACCGAGCCGTGCTTGGTAAAGAAAAATTTAAAGCACTCGTCTAGCACATCTCCAATCATGATATCAAATTTGATATTTTGGTGTAAACATTTTTTAGTCATCTTCAACTATGATACCAAACACTACACCAAAAATAATATTATATTATTTGATATTTTTTGTTTTAATATTTTTCTATAATTTTATTTACTAGTAGAAAATGTTGTATAGACACGAAAATTTTGGTGACTACCGCTAATTTTTCGTGACTATACATCGATGTAGACACTAGAAGTGGGAACAATTACTTGCTACTCGGTTTGTACTTGCTATTTGATTCGTACTTGGCTCTTAAAGTCGAGTACTCGTATTGTTCAAGTCGAGTATCAAGTCGTTTATTTCAATTACTTGCAAGTACAAGAAAAGTACCAAGTATTGGCGTTGTTGGCTTATTACTCGTAACTTATTACTTGATTTATTATCCATTTTTTCTTTTGGATAAAAAAATCTCTAAATTATAATCAAATTATTTATTTATACGATAAATTAATTAAAAGTGATATTATAGAAATATTTTAGATTTTCTTTTTTAATTTTATATTTATCATATATCGACTTAAAAAAAATTATGTAGATTAATAACTAACTATTTTTTTTTCTTAAACTCATATTTAAGGTTTAAGTAGGTAATCCTTGTTCGGGAACTCGCTAGGCGCTACGCGTGCGGATGATAAGGGCCTAGCGCTTAATGCAAAAATCGAAGATTAGTCTATTATTTATCGGCGCCTAGTTTTCCGCCTATATACCACCAATTTTATAATTTACTAACAAATTTGCTATTATAGCTGAGGTGTCATCACTCATCACCATAGCTCTTTTCAGATTCTATATTTAATAACCCTTTATTTACTAGAGAAATTACACTATATGCCATTGGTACTATATAACATAATTTACTTAATAAAAATAATACACATATATTTTTCCCCTCTAACCAAGCATACTAATTAATAAGATGAGTTTTTGTACTTTTTGTGAGATTAGGGGCCGATGATGTCAGGTATCTTGCCGAATATCGGAGTTTGACGACAAGCTTGGATAGTAAAGTGGGTAATCTCCTTTTATCATATAAATCGAGAATATGAGACTTGAGTGGAACATTTAGGGATATTGCCGATTAATATGGGTTCATATGGGAGATGGTGAGAGAGAGACGATTTTGTGATGTTTCCGAGGATGTCAAAGAGACAAGAGGTAGGGCCAGGGATGGGAGAGACAGTGAGGTTAACGTGACGGGCGAGGTAGAGTACTGAGAGGCCGTTGAAGCGGCGGAGGAATGAAGAGACGGCAGAGAAGGAGTGGAACGAGTTAGGGAGGCGAGGTCATGGGGAAGATGTGGTGTGAGGAGTGGGAGCTTCAAGGTTAATTATTGTTTTTTCTGTGATTTCTCTTAAGATTCTAAACTAATTTATGATGGTGGGGATGGAGAAATCAGGTGGTGGAGGAGTCTAGCAACTTATGTGAGATTGAAGTCTTTCTTATGGGTAAAACTGATTGTATTTCGAGTTTGTATCTTTGTACTAAATGTTTATGTGGTTTAAAGCTGAAACTGTTACGCTTTGTTGATGAGCTTGAAAGTTTCAAGGTCTCAAAGGCATTCAATAGTTCAGTTCCACTACTTATGTGAGATTGGATTCTAAGTCCAGTGGCCTTAGTTCTTATTATTAGTTGAAAAGATGTGTTCTTGCCGTTGATCTTGGTGACACGTGCTTAAGGCAGAGAAGATTTATGAGGAGGAGGAGGAGGAAGGTGATGATGAGTATAGGAACACTAAGAAATCAATGATGACAAGAGGAGTAAACTAGCAGAAGAGCGGCAGGTCATGTAGATGAAGAGGAAGATAAGGAGAATCAATCATCTGTAGTGCCAACTGGTGGAGCTTTTTATATGCATGATGACAAGTTTCACGAGTTGGCTGTTGTCCGAAGCAGGTACACTCTTTTTGTGTTTGCTTTTCACAACCTTCTCAATTGAAATTGCTTTTATTAGAGAGATATATAGATTGAAAGGTGGAGTTTTTATCAAGTATGAATGGGTTGAATAGCTGCTTTTTGGTTTGCTATGATAGATTTAGCCAAGTTCATGCTAATCCTATTGGTAACATGAAAATAAACTATGAATACTAATTAGCTCTTCCTATAAACCTTTGTCTGTCAGTTCATGGTGATCTCGATTGATATACTCTTTATTTGGATTTCATAGGAGAATGCGGGAGACATTGTTTTACTTAGCCGTTTATCTTGGTGCCATGTGCTGACGGCTGTAACGCGCTCTTACAGCATGGATGTAATCTATTGTTGGATCAATTAAATACCTTTGGGCTTTAATCAATTTGTGAATAAAAATGACATGGGCTTCAGATAAGAGAAACCCAAATAAATGTCACTTAAATGAAAATTGGTCATGGAAAAGTATCCCACATCGACCAGAAGAAGAGAAATGGGGTAGTATATATATGCTATCTCATCTAAGCTACTTAAACAGTTTGGAGAGAGAAAGGCTTCCACGCGCGCGCCGCTGCCGTCTGGCCCGGCTCGGCGTGGGCTTGGGCTTAGAGGGCCTTTGGCCCGATAAGAAGTTATCTTTTTGGACCAAATTAAGCCCAACGCTTTGCCATTTAAACTTCAAAAAACAGCATGCAATTTTATTTAAAAACGACAAGTAGTTTGTCTACCAAATAAAAAACCGTCACGCTGTTTATTCCTCGCCAGATATTTTAATAAAATATGAGAGAGCGAATCTTGGGGGAGAAGTTTCGTAACTTAAACTTCCCGAGATCTTTTCCAAATCCCCACTAACAAGCACCGTTACGGGAAGTTGCTCCTCGTCTTCTCTTTAAATATCGTCTCTCCTCTTTCTTCATTCTCAACTTTTTTACACGCAACAAAAAACCAGCAAATCTCCCAGAGTAAGTTTAGAGAGTGTTCGTAGAATTTTTGTTCGATAGGTCGTTTCACGAGTGAAGCGTGATTCGTCTGCCATGGTTGTATCCTGGGACTCGATATTCGTACAGTTTCGTCTCACTACAGAGGGAATATTAAGAGTTAAGGAAAGAGATTTATCTCGCCTCTATGTCTTTTATAATAGTCTATTTCCTTAACTCCGTCTTTCTTATATCGTTTATGTCGATCCGGTTTTCCGGCTTCTACATCTATGTTATTAAACATTTCATTGCCGACATGTATAGTAGTTCAATGATGCCATGTAACTCAGTTGCAAAATGTCATTGTTTTAGGAATACAAAATCTGTGTATTCACCAGCCCATATTGCCCAGATTTTATAAGCCACGAGTCAATTAAGGGGACCATCTGCCTTTGGGAATGTGTTTTACCCCAAATCTCATAGTGTCAAGGTGACTGATTTTCATCCCCAATGCATCGCCAAGAGCTATAGCGGACCTTCAGGAACGGTTGCGATCAACACTTGTGTTAGCGGACCATTGTCTTCCTCTACCCAGAGAAGTTCTCTGTGAGAACTAAGAGGCTTTTCTCTCTTTTATTTTGTGGTTTTTGTTCGTTTTTTTTTATCTTATTCGAACTGTGGAACAACTAACCAATTCTCGGTTTGGATTGATTTTTTTTTAAAAATCCAATATTGTTATAATCAACCAAGCTCGGTAGACTGAAAGTTATTACATGCTATTTTGATAAAGTATGCATGTTGTTTTATATGAGTCAAGTAGCAGTTTTAACATATTGGTGACCACATCAGTCACATAATAATACTAATCATATTTTTTAAGGAACGATTCGAATACTGAGGTTATATTGTTTTGTGATTTTATATTATTTTGACATTATGGTGTTCTGTTGAAAATAAGCGACTTAAATGATTTGATTTGAAAAATATAAGTTCGAAGTAAATATAACCTCTTATTCAGATACATACAACTAATATGCAAATATTTTTATATTTATTCTTTGGTGGCAAATCAAGTAAAAGGTATGAATGGTTTCCCCACTATCACCCGCAAACGCAGCTTTTGTGGTTGATAGTGATTGATGGCATTTTGTAATAATTACTCAAATCGCGCTAAACCGCTTCAAATCGTTTTAAATCTCTTAAATTCAAAAGCTGGTTTCAATTAGCGTTTTCGATTGCATGCAGTTACGGGAGGGTGATTTTTTTCTTAAAAAAAAAATAAATGCAAAAATAAAAATATTCAATAAAGTTTCGAAATTGAAATTATAAAAATAATAAAAGATATCTATTATATTTTAATTAATATTATAAAATTTAAAATAAAAATATTTTCAATAATTTAAAAAAATTTAAAACTATAACTTTATAAGTAAAATTTTATATTTATTATAATATTATCATTTAAGTATGTTTATAATTATACAAAAATCATAAATATTCGATAAACGCATCAATTTCTAACCACAATACCAATCGTAAAAATCTTTTAAAACCATAAGAAACCGCAACCAATCGCATCCATAAATTCCTGCAACCGCAACCGATTCATTTGAACCAGTCAGGTCTTTAATATTGTGGTGTGTCACACAAACAAGGAAAAAATATGATAACCAATATAAAATTATATGTGTTATTAATCTAAAATTTGTTATGCCGGCAAATTTTACTATTGATTCATATAACTATCATATACTTTTCCTAAGATTCTCCTAACTTAATCGACTACAACTTAACCATTAACTTCACAATCTTTTTCAAAATTGTGCTGATTTGTTGCAACATACTATATGTACCACATGTTTCGGTTACATTATCAAACTCAAGTACTGTATATATCATATAATTACTGACTTCTCAATTACAAATATTTATTTTTAGTATTTTATAATTTTATAAATATGTAAATGGATGGACATAAAATAACTAATATTACGTAAAATTAATTTGTATAAACTATACTCATCGTCTTAACCTAGTAATAGACAGTGTTCAAAAACTCGGCCGAGTTGCCGATTAATCGGCCGAGTACTCGCTAGACGTGTCCTTACCGTAGCGAAAAGGCTCTGTTCGGTTAGCTAGGCGGTCAACGCGTTTTTGCCGAGTTTGACCGATTAATAACAAAAGTCAAGTCGACGCATAATTGAATTAAACGATTAGATTATTTGGGCTGATTATACCATTTTATTAGAAAACGCAGCCCAAAGATATTTCCTTTTAATATATACACACTAAAAGGATCTTTTCTTCTTTTATTATACTAAGTTGGGATTTTGTTTCTGCAAGAAACCCTAACGTATAATTGAATTGGCCAATTAGATTGATCCTTCTTTTCTTTTACTCGACATCAATTAGTTTTTGGGTTCTTGTTTCGTCACGAGCTTTGTATTAATCTTTGGCCTTCTGTTAATTTAATGAAGTTCGTCGTATATGTTCGTCATGTGTTTGTGACTTTGTGTTCGTCATACGTATGTACATATTCGTTATGTGCCGAGTTTACAGCTGCTATAAGACATTTGATTTTGTTTATTTTTGATTTCAAAGTCAAGCTGACATTGTTTTTTGAAAATGTGAAACTAAATATAATGATGTAATAATATTATCAATATTTTCGGATTTTTTTTTAAAATGTAAAATGGTGATCTTATAAATGTTTAATGTAGTATTTTCATTTCTAATGTTTTATTTTTACATACTTTTTCGAAATTATACATATCATGGTGATCTTACATATTTTAATGTAGTATTTTTTATTTATAAAGTTGTATATTTACATATTAGTTATCATTTTTGAAATTATATTTATCAGTAATATTAAAAATTTTAAATTATAGATTATATCAATATTTCAAAAATGTAAAATTAAATATAATAAGATAACATATTAATGATGCCACGTGTCATTTTTCGGAAATGAGGTTTTTTGTTGTATGTTTACATATTATTTTTTCTATTAAAAATGTAAAATGGTAATCTTACATATGTTTAATATAGTATTTCCATTTTTATGTTGTATGTTTACATATTATTTATTATTTTAAAAATTATATATAATATTTTTTTTACTTTTTTTATAAAATGGTAATGTTACATTATGGAGATAAACCGTCTTTTTAGTGAAACATGGTATCTTACATATATTAAAAGTAGTTTTTCCATTTTTTAAGTTATATGTTTACATATCTATTCTATTAAAATAGAGTCATTCTTTTTATATACTGATACAAGTTGTCATTTAAATTTGGACTCTCTTAGAGTGTTACAATAATACAAGTTATATAATTATTGAACCGCATTACTTAAATTTAACCGGCGGTTATTTATGGAATAGAGTTTTGGGCTTACTTTTGTTTTTATGACATTTAATTGTTTGGTTTTTGGGCTTAGTATTAAATAAAAACTCCAAAAAACATTAAATAAACTTTTCACTTTAATGGATCAAAAATCAATTACTATTTTCAGGCCCAAAAATATTTAATATTTTCAACAAAACAAAATTATCTATTATTAATCACTTATTTAAATCATATACTTTAAAACATGTTAATATTTTTTTTAGCCCAAAAATATTTAATATTTTCAATAAAACAAAATTATCTATTATTAATCACTTATTTAAATCATGTACTTTAAAACATGTTAATATTTTTTATTTTAAATAGCAATCACTCTATCTTGATAAATTTTAAATAATTTATTTTTTTATTTTTCTTAAAAAATTTACATATTTTAAAAAAAAATGTAAAGCAAAACCAAAAACCAAATCTAAAAACTAAAATCCAAAACCAAAAGGTGAAAACGCATATTATATTTTTTGCTTTTTTTATTTACAAAATAAACTATTTCAAAATTTTTAGAAAATTATTTTGTCATCTTTTCAGTTTTAAATTACATGTTCGATTATTTGAGATTTATTTGTTGGTAATATCAGTTCAAACTAACTCAGCGGGTCTAAAAATTAAAAACCCAAACTAAAAGCTGAATATCAAAAATAGAAACTTAAAAACTAAAAAATAAAAACCAAAAACCAAAATTTAAAACAAAATCTAAAAATAAAAACTGAAACTAAAAACTAATGAAAAACAACTATCACCATAAATTTTGGTAAACTAATTTTATACCAAAACATTTATGGTAAACTAATTTTATACCAAAACATTCTTTAAATTAAGACAAACCCCAATTATATAAACTTTTAAAAAATTTCCGCGCTTTTCAAGCGCGGGTCAAAATCTAGTTATTTATTATTTTCGAACATTTATAATATTAAGATGTAAAACTTTTTAAATGGTAATATTACATATGTTTAATGTAGTTTTTCCATTTTTTATGTTGTATGTTTACATATTATTATTATTATTATTATTATTTTTTTTTGACATCAAAAGTCTGATCTATTACTAAAACTTGAAGTGGTCTAGGTAATCAGACCGGAATAGAACAACCAACATACATCAACTTACGATAAAATGATCTAGCCGTCTTAGCTAAAGAATCAAAGAAAGTGTTATGTAGCCTAGGGACGTAAAAAATCTTGAAATCAGAGAAGCAAATCTTCAGTGTCAAGAGTTTTTCCAGTCCCATTGAGAAGTTCGGCCATTCATGGGGATTCCTGAGCATTGCGATCATCTCCTTGCAATCAGTTCCAAAACTCTGACATGGAGAATGTTGAAGCATATTCTCCATTACCCACCGCAGTGCCTCCAACTCTGAATGCAACACAGACTCCACTCTATCAAAATTGTGCAACCCCATTAATTGGCTATTTCTGGAGCTATCATTCCAAGCCCAGCCACATCCACTAAATTTATCTATAGAAGTCCAAGATCCATCCACCCTGCATATGTTACCCAAACTTATGGTCTGGTTTTCCTCACCTTCATTCCCTAGGGACGACGGTGTATCCTGCTCATTTTCTCGGAACCAGGCTTGACACTCGCTTTCTGCATATCGCGCTAGCTCCAAAAGATCTCTATCAATACCTCTGAACAGTTTATCATTCTGTGCCTTCCAAATATACGAAATTAGCCAGGGATAAGGATCCCTATCCAATTCTGGTTCCATTATAGAATTTTTTCTCCAGGAGAGGTAATCCATGTTCGCATACGTGCTCTGAAGTGGAAACAAAGAAGGGCTGGTAGGTGTGGATGATAAAGCCCAAACTTGTAATGCAGGTGGGCATTCTAAGATGGCATGTGAAATTTTCTCTTCGGGTTCCCCACAGCATGGATAGTGGTTATCACATCTCATAGGTCTGTAATTTAAGATGCTCGTAACAGCCACATGACCTGTTATTAATTGCCAAATAAGATGACATATCTTTTGGGGTGCCTTAACCTTCCAAGCATGTGCTTGAAGCCAAATAAGGGGACACACAGATGAGTCATCCTCCTTCATCAGAATATTCCGTGCTACCCAGTAACCAGATTTAACTGTGTACTGTCCATTCCTTGTATAGCTATCACAGCGATGTGTGGAGCTAATGGCCAAACTCTTAATGTGTGGTATATCAGTAGCAGCTACATAATTCTCAAGCCGGCCCTCATCCCAAGTCTTTGTTGTCTGATTAATTAAATCACTCACTCTCATGTTGGGATTCATCTCCGGTGCCAATGGGGTAGTTGGTCTCGCTGGGATGGTAGGGATCCAAGGATCCTCCAAGACTTTCACCTCATATCCCGAGTGAACATTATTTCTAATTCCCAGCAATAGTAATTGTCTTCCCGCCGATATACTTGTCCACACATATGATGGGCTACTGACATTGAGCTGACGCAAAGGCGAACTCAATCTGCAGTATCCACCTCTCAAAACGCGAGCTACCAGGGAATCTGGATTTTGAACTAATTTCCATAATTGCTTTGCTAGTAACACCAGGTTGAACTCATGTATCATCCTAAAGCCAATCCCTCCTTCCTCTCTGGATAAGCATAACTTGTCCCATGTTGACCAATGTATACCCCTTTTTTTTTGGGGGGGGGGTTTGAGCTCCACTAGAACTGTGCAATGGCACTAGCCAAATTTTCAAAAATCTCCAAAGGTACAAGAAAGCAGGACATTACATAAGTTGGGAGAGCTAGCAATATCTATTTTATCATATCTTCTTTGCCACCTTTTAATAGCCACCGTCTAGTCCATCCATTTACTCTACCCCTTAGCTTGTCCTTAAGAAAAGCAAAGAGCTTACATTTGGATCCACTGATGTCCTCTGAGATTCCTAGGTATGTACCCATTCCTCCTTCATTTTGGATCCCAAGTGTGTTTTTGATCTCTTGTCTTACATCCAGACCAATTCTTTTACCAAAGAGTAAAGAAGACTTATCGAAGTTAATACATTGTCCTGAAGCTTGTCCATATTTCGTGACTACTTTCATTATTTCTTCACATTCACGGGGCTCCGCCTTACAAAAGAACATGCTATCATCATCAAAGAGAAAGTGGGATACCGAAGGGCACGCACGCGTGATGCGCATCCCCATTATCTTTCCTTGGTTCTCTGCGTGATTTAGAAGGTTAACGAGCGCTTCCGTGCATAGAATAAAAATGAAAGAGGACAGAGGATCCCCTTGTCGTAGACCTCTCTCCGGGACAATATTCCCTCTTGGCTGGCCATTCATAAGGACTTTGTACTTCATTGATGTTACGCATCGCATTATCCATGTTATCCAGACTTCTGAAAATCCCATCTTTCTCATGGTGGCCTCGATGAAGGACCATTCCATTCTATCATATGCTTTGCTCATGTCTGTTTTAATAGACATCCTCTTATTGCGTCCACTAGGTTTTGTCCTTATATTATTATTATTATTATTATTATTATTTTTAATGTAAAATTGGAATCTTACATATGTTTAATGTAGTATTTCCATTTTCATGTTATATGTTCACATTTTATTTTTTATTTTCGAAATTATATATTATATTTTTTATTTTTTTATAAAATGGTAATGTTACATTATGGAAATAAACCGTTTTTTAAATGAAAATGGTAATCTTTCATATGTTTAATATAGTTTTTCCATTTTTTATGTTTTATATTTACATATTATTTATTAATTTCGAAAATTAATAATATTAAAATGTAAAACTTTAATGATGCCACATGTCATCTTTCGGAAATGAGTTCTTACGCTGATGTGGACGCTCTCTGGAGCCTCAAAGACTCCTTTATTAGTTATGATAATAAGATAACATATTAATGATGCCACGTGTCATTTTTCGGAAATGATATTTTTTTGTTGTATGTTTACATATTATTTTATCTGTTTAAAATGTAAAATGGTAATCTTACATATGTTTAATATAGTATTTATATTTTTTATTTTTTATGTTTACATATTATTTATTATTTCGAAATTATATATAATATTTTTTACTTTTTTATAAAATGGTAATGTTACATTATGGAGATAAGCCGTCTTTTTAGTGAAAAATGTAATTTTACATATGTTTAATGTAGTTTTTCCATTTTTTTAAGTTATATGTTTACATATTATTTATTATTTTCGAAAATTTGTAATATTAAAATGTAAAACTTTTTAAATGGTAATATTACATGTGTTTAATTTAGTTTTTCCATTTTTTATGTTGTATGTTTACATATATTTTTAATGTAAAATTGGATTCTTACATATGTTTAATGTAGTATTTCCATTTTTATGTTGTATGTTTACATATTATTTATTATTTTTTGAAATTATATACTATATTTTTTATTTTTTTATAAAATGGTAATGCTACATTATGGAGGTAAACCGTCTTTGTTTTAGTGAAAAATGGTAATCTTTCATATGTTTAATGTAGTTTTCCATTTTTATGTTATATATATTATTTATTAATTTCGAAAATTAGTAATATTAAAATGTAAAACTTTAATGATGCCATGTGTCATCTTTCGGAAATGAGTTTTTACGCTGATGTGGACGCTCTCTGGAGTCTCAAAAGACTCCTTCTATTAGTTATGTTTACATATTATTTATCATTTTCAAAATTATATATTATGTTTTTTATAAAATGGTAATGCTACATTATGGAGCTAAACCGTCTTTTTAGTGAAAAATGGTAATCTTTCATATGTTTAATGTAGGTTTTCATTTATATATATATATATATATATACATATATATATATTATTTATTAATTTTGAAATTAGTAATATTAAAATGTAAAATTTTAGTGATGCCACGTGTCATCTTTCGGAAATGAGTTTTTACGCTGATGTGGACGCTTTTTAGAGCCTTAAAAGGCTCTTTTTTTTTGATTGACATCAAAAGGCTAATCTATTACTCAAGCTTGAGGTGGTCTAGGAATCCAGACCGGAATAGAACACCCAACATACAGAAGCTCTCGATACAAAGATGGAGCAGTCTTAGCTAAAGAATCAGAGACAGCATTCTGTGACCTAGGAATATAGGAGATCTTGAAATCTGGAAAACAGATCCGCAGCGTCAATATCTTTTCCAGTTCCGTTGAGTAGTTTGGCCAATCATCATTTCTGAGCATCTCTATCATCTCCTTGCAGAGTTTCCCAAAGCTCTGGCATGGCGAATGTTGAAGCATATTCTCCATTGCCCACAGCAGTGCTTCCAGCTCAGAGTGCAAAGCCGACTCCACTCTATGAAAGTTGCGCATACCCATTAGCTGACTATTCCCCGAATTATCCTTCCAAACCCAGCCACATCCACTGAATTGGACTGTAGAGGTCCAAGAACCATCTACCAAACAAATGTTTTCTAGACTTATGGTGTGGCTGTCAACATCTATTCCCCCTTGGATTGGTGATATATTCTGCTCATTGGCTTGGAACCAGGCTTGACACTCACTCTCTGCATAACGAGCTAACTCCAAAGGATCTCTATCAATTCCTCTGAAAAGCTTACCGTTCCGTGCTTTGCAGATATACCAGATTAGCCAAGGATAAGGGTCTCTGTCCAATTCCGGTTCCAATATGATATTTTTCCTCCAGAAAAGGTAATCCATATTTGCATATGTACTATGTAGTGGAAACAAAGAAGGATTGGTAGGCGTAGAAGATAATGCCAAAACTTGCATTGCAGGTGGACACTGAAAGATTGCGTGAGTTATTGATTCTTCTTGTTCCCCACATCTTGGACAGTGATTATCACCTCTCATATGTCTATAGTTCAAAATGCTAATAACAACCATATGGCATGTTATTAATTGCCACATAAGATGACACATCTTCTGGGGTGCCTTGACCTTCCAGGCATGTGTTTGGAGTTTTGTGATACTAGGTTCACAGACTACGGCCTCATCCTCCTTCATCAGAATATTTTGTGCAACCCAATATCCAAATTTAACTGTATACTGCCCATTCCTCGTATAACTCCAGCAATACGTATCTCTGCGATGTGTTGAGCTAATGGCCATACTCCTTATGAGAGGTATGTCAGCAGCAGCTACGTAGTTCTCCAATCGTCGCACATCCCAAGACTTTGTTTTTTGATTAATAAGATCACTCACTTTCATATTCGGATGCAGGACCGGGGCAGTTGAGGATGCTGATCGCATATGAATGGTAGGAATCCATGGATCCTCTCAGACTTTTATTAGTTATGATTATGTCTTTTTCTGTAAAAGCTGTAGAAGTTAGAAGTTATGTTCTATTTTTATTTTGACGGTGTTGATATTTTGGTTTGTTTATTTTATTTTAAATCATCTAGTTTCATTTTTCAACTTGTATATTTATTCTTAGGTTTTTAATGTGTTTTTTTGTGACTGTGCAAAAATATAATAACATTAGATCGTTTTAAAGTATATCATTTTTTTTTACAATTTCTTTTTTAACTTTTATACATTTTCTTGAATATACTGGTACTTTTATTTACAATTATAAATGTTCTCGTAACTTTGCATACACACACACACACACACACACACACACACACACATATATATATATATATATATATATATATATTTATCTATGATATTTTTATACATGTATTAAAAAAATATGCCCCGCCTTTATTATTTGTCTTCTGTACAAATATCAATTCTCTTGCAATAAGAATAAAAAAAAAAACAAATTGTGTGTTTTGTTTTCACTTTCTACTTCGTTATGGGATGTATACATTTTTAATTTTGTTAATAACATAAACTGTATTGTATTCATCAGTTATTTACCGTTTTTAATTTTAACTAGATTCTTTGTCCACGCTACGCGCAAATTACATATTATAATTTTTTGATTTATTAGTTTTTGTTAAATTTAAAATAATTTTATTAACAGGAAAATATTGAATGTTTTCTATAATACCTAAAGCTAATGAATTAGAATAAATAATTTTCATTTAAATTACACCATTTTAGCCAATTAAGTGAAACTAATTTTCAGCTTATTTATTCCAAATAATAATTTATAGTAATACGTTCTCTATCTTTCTTTTATTTAATTATGTATAACAACTGATGAAAAATATTACATAAACGATTGTACAGTAGATATTTTTACCATTTTATGAAAATTCACGTCTGAGAGTTTAACCACATGCGTTCTGGTGTATAGGTAAATAATATATATATATATATATATATATATATACTTTTTATTTTATTTTAAATAGAGAAAATATCGTGGTAGGAGTGTCTTTAGTATTTTTTTATTTTCATAGAAGCTTCTTTAGTTTGTGGTTTGTGTGTATATTAATAAATAGTTAGCCAAACCAATGTACTAAAGAAACTTATACCACATTAATAAACGGTTAGTCAAACCATTGGACTAAACATTTATACCAAGATACTTTCTGTAATTAAAACAAAACAAAAAGAACTTTATTTCTAATTTTGTTTTTTTTTTTACCTTTTTCCCTCTTCTATATTTATTTTTCTATTTCCTTTCTCAAATTTATATCATTCAGAGTCATTGTTAAGTTAACTTATGTGACAGTAAAATCACTCTTGTTTTGACTTTCTCCACCTCCTAGCCAGTTACATACTCATAATACATCATCATTAATCATTATTATAAAGATGAATAGTTATTGATCAGATGATGAGATCTTATCGTCATCTTCTGCTTTTTCTTTGGAAGAAATCAATGGGACTTTGAAGCTGTCATAGTTGAATTCAATGGAAGGTTGAGTGTCAATGAGAGAGTTCAATAGCAGCCGCATAAGATTTTATCTCCATGTGTAAACTGATCTCATTTGATAACATTAAAGTTTTTATATATATCATGATGGCTGATGCCAAAAAAACATATATACTATACAATGGCGACAAAAAACATTTTCAAATCATCTTTTCTGTTCTCGAAAAGAACTGTAATAATCTTAGTTAATACTATGCTTTTGCGGAGTGCAATCTTCAACCAATCTTGCAGCTGCACAAGAATAACCTATGCTTAATCTATCTTTGTTCAGATTCTTCACATCAGCTTCTACTGCAAACAAACCGGTATATGATCTGAAAACCTCGATTCTCTTGGTATATAAGAAAGTTCTATTTCTTCTCTTCCCCATAGAGTCCGATCACACCTGAAAACATTCAAGATTTAAAATATAAATATTTCTAAGAATCCAAACACACCACAAATGCGTTTCTAGAGTTTTGAATAGTACCAAGTATGAGTACATAATTTTTGTTCTTGGTCTTAGTGGCTTTTCCAATGTGGGCATCTGAGTATGAATGAAACCAAAATATCTAAATTCTTAGAACCACCCGACGGACTAACTATGTAATATCATACTCCGAAGTTCGCTTTCCTCACATGGCTTGCTATACACATCCGGCTCTCAACAGGAGACCGTATGTCTCAGTGGAATGCAGGAGTTAGCTCGGCCTGTATTTTCTGTAACCAACTTGAAACTCGGGATCATATTTTTTTCTCTTGCACTTACTCGGCTGCCGTCTGGTCACAGCTGATGAGAGGTTTGTTGCGTGCTCGATACACAACAATATGGGTTGAATTGATGGAGCTCATGCTTGATAACAGTCTTGACATGATCACAACTTTCCTTATACGATATGCGTTTCAGATCACCATATACACACTGTGGCGTGAGAGAAATGATAGATGGCACGGGGCAAATCCGATCTCAGTTCAAGTGTTAGTAAAGATGTTGGATAGGCATGTCAGGAACAAATGTTTGTCTTTCAGGCAGCCGGGGGACTTCACTTATGCTGCAAGCTTAAGGGTGTGGCTTGCCACACGCTAATCAAAGACTACACAATGGGACTGGTTTTTTAATCTTTCTTGATGCATGTTTTTTCACGTAGCACTTGATGCAAACAATGTGTATTTTTCTTTTTGAGTAAATTTAACATATATTAAAAAAAAAAATGAAAAGAGAGGCAGAAATAAGGTCCCAATCAAATCTGTTCTCATAACAGTGCCAAGCAACTTTGTATGGTAACAAATCAATGTAGACTAAGAATTGCAACACTATATAAGAGAACATGTTTTCCAAAGATTGTTCAAAGCTGCACCACTACTGATATGACCTTGAATTTGCAGGACTAATTTCAAAAGAGAAAAGAGAACGGGAGAGGACATGAATGTGTTAAGTTTGACGTTATGATCACTCTTTCTCTCTCCCTTCTTTTGTATTTCTAAACACTCACCAAAGGATTACTGAGTAATATACTTGATTAATAAGATAATGTTGGTCGAATAATTGAGTTCCTAAAGTAGTTATGTTTTATGTATCAAGAGTCCTAATATGTTTAGTTATTCATGTTGAGTCATGAGAAAAAAGAGACACAACTCTTAAGTTAGAGACACATCTCTTTGTCTTGTTCTTTTGTACTGTTTCGAGTCTATTTAAGGTGTTGTCATTGTCCTGTAAATCATAACAATGATTTATCATATAATAAAGAGTGAAGTTTGTGGTTTTAGCAAGAGCGTCGTGATACTGATAATCAGAAGTGATACTGATAATCAGAAGTAATACTGATCATCATAAAATTATTGATAATCAAAACTGGTTTTACTCTGTTATCAAAGAACAAAACACAGCATAGAATTATTAACAGATAAATCCCCAAAGGAAGTATTGATTACAAAGTAACGAAGAAGATGATCTCATACGATCAAGAAGAAGGTCTCATCACGACTCTTCTGACGTCATCATGGCATGGAAAGCACATAACTCTTATTTTACAATATATATATAGCTAAAATAGACTGTTCTCTCGCAAAGCCTCTCCCTCCATCCAAGTCTTTGCTCATTTATTAAACGACTCTGTCGCAAAGCCTCTCCCTCCTTCCATGTCTTTGCTCCTTTATTCTTCTTCTCTCCTTTAACGTTATACTTCCTCTCCCTTCTCCTTAGAATCTCGTTTCTTCCTGACATACACATTCTACAACGTATCAGAATGACAACGGGATTGTTGGTGATGATCGTTTACGCCATCTAAACCGTTATTTTCTTTCCATTATGGAACCAAAAACTCAACTGGAAATATTCATATTCGCAACAGCTCAATATGAACAAAGATGATAACTGTATACGACATCAGAAGAAAGTAATTTAGTTATAATATTAGACATTATATTTTAAAGATACATGACTCTAGCAACTACAAATTTCTGGTGTGGACTGATCTTCCTACTTACACAAAGCTAATCTTTATTAGTCGAGCCATCTGTAATAAACTTCTCAGATCAGTGTTTCCAAGCTAAGACATCTATCAAGATCATGTCCATATAACAACAAACATGATGCATCCAGGAAAAAGAAAATCAAACCTCAATGAAAGCTCACCTTAAGATCTTATTAACCGTATATATTGTGTTTCAAAGAGATTTCAATGGTTACCATTACACTCGGTTTTCTTAGTAGTTTTGTTTTAACGCCACTGGTTTTCCATACATGTGGGAACCAGTAAACCAAACTGGGGTAGCATGCCTCTTCTTTGGGGCCAACTCTATAAAATTATGTGATTAAAATGTCTAACCTCACATAGAAGTGCCTCTTCTTCAGGGGATCATAATCGTAAGTATAAGTACACCATCTGCATAATTAAAAAGCCATGTTAGGCGTTAAAATAAATTCCAAAATACATTCTTTTAAACAAAATTTCTTCTACATTGCCGTGTGCTTTTTGCAGTGAACTTAGAAGAAATGTGCACAGCTGGAATCAATGTAAGATCAAAGCAACGTCTTTTTTTTCCAACTGATCTTGTTTTCATCTAAATATGTATCTGTGGCGAAAGAGAATTTCTTTGACCAATGTAGCTCAGAAACTCTGCATTCATAATAAACAAAGGAGACTCATGAAAGTTCACAATAAAGTCTTTTGTACGTCTCTTACAATCTTCCATGCAGAAGATCAATTCATTATTATATACATTTTTTGTGATACTAGGACAGTCTTTGTCACCACTCTGATGGCTGTCGCTACAGCCGGTAACTCTCATAATGTTGATTAGTCGTTTCATAATGAGAGTTACCAAACATATACTCCATCGACACACTTCTTGAATATTTGATCGAAAAGCCATAAATTTCCCTGCAACAAAACAGTATGAGACTTTGCAAGACGACTAAGTTCATATTCCAGCTAAACATTTTTTTGTTAATAATCATATGGATGCCTAAAAGATTGACTTGATCACATGTTCAAACCAAAAAAAATGCTGCAGGTATGTCTAAATCGCAGATGCGAAACTTATGAGTAGTGCCACAAAATGAAAATTCAAGTTTCTCTCTTGGCATTGGAGAAATGAAACTACAAATTTACAAACCACAAAGAACGAGACAAAAAGATGAACCAATACTTTTTCATCAATTAGTATAAGGTAGAGTCTGATGAGCAACCCGGCTTTAGCTGGATTTGAAAACCAAAGTGGCTCGCGCAAAGAGGGGAAGATGTTGTCGAAGTAAATTTGTTGTGGTAATGCGGTAGATTTCTACAATTTTTTTTTTTTTTTTTTTTTGAATGAATGTAAAATTTATTCAAGCAAAAAACGTTTTTACAACTAGTGCATCAATTCATCAGAGGCTACAAAACCCCTTATACAGCACAAAACCAGACAACTACAACTCGAAAAAAACCAGACAAAAGACACTCACTAGCACCCCCCCTCAAAGCTAACCATATGGAACAAGTCAGATTTGGGATGATCCATAATACTCCCCTCATTAAAACCTCTTTATAGAAAACCCCAATGGGACAAAACCATAAAGAGGAAAAAGAGTAGGAGATCATGAATCAGGAGGGTACATGGAGGAACAAGCAAAACCAGTCGCCAACTTCACTTCCCAAAAACCAGAATAAAAACCACCTGCAGTCCATAACTGACAAGACTACCCGCAGAAGAGAACACCACCACAGCAGGGACACTACGCCTATAAACCAAGAACACACCACATACAGAGGCACTTCTTCTATAGACCAAAAACATGGCAATACCAAGACTACCCACAGAAGAGAACACCACCACAAGCAGGGACGCTTCTCCTATAAAACAAGAACACACCACAAACAGAGGCACTTCTCCAATAAACCAAGAACAGGGGCAAAAACCTCTACTCAAGTGCTCGCATGAACTTCAAACCAAGTTCTAAGACCCTCATCATAGTAATAACCTCTTCCCGTAAGAGAAAGAAGCTTCAGTCTTATGTTCTTGTCTACAATATTTAACAGGCATTCAGAATCTCTATGGTCTTCTCCATGCCTTCTAGCATTTCTCTCCCACCAAATCATACTTATTGTTGTTTGAAGAACATATCGAAGAATGAAAGTCTTTATGGGCGTTATCCAAGGCTTTGAGACAATGGTAATAAGCTCATTCCAATTTGTGGTGAAAGCATCATTCATGAGCCTGCCAACAAGCCTTCTCCATATCATTTCAGAATATCTACAGCCAAAAAAGAGATGGACACAAGATTCTGAGGCTTCCTTGCAAAGGACACAAACTGTATCAACAGAATTATTCCATTGTTGGATTCTGTCCATTGTTTGTAGACGACCTTTTATGGCAACCCACATAGTGAAAGCATACTTAGGAGTTGATTGAGGAAACCACACTCCTTTGTACCAAGTGCAAACAGGCTTCACATTGCGAATCTGGTTCCAAGTTTCCTTAGTCGAAAAATTACATCTGAATTTCCCTTCAGCATGCTTCCAAACAACGATGTCATCATCACTGTGAATATCAAGCTTTCTAATCTCTTCTTCAATCTGATTGAGGATATCAATTCTGTGGTTTCTTCTCCTCCTCATCCTCTTAACCTCTGCAACAGAATAATGGTCAGGAACACCTAACTCAAGGGGACCGCTAACTCCCAATAACTCTTTAAGAGTGTCAAACTTGGACCATCTATCATACCAAAAAGAAGTGTTTTCACCATTGCGCACTTCTTTTTTGATAAAATGTTTAGCAATATCTCTCATCTTAAGAAGTTTTCTCCAGACCCAAGATCCAGCACTTGTATTAGCTTTAACTGACCAGAATGAGCTTTTTCTAATAAGGTAACACTGAACCCAACGAACCCATAACGACTTTTCAGTCATTAATCTCCAAACAAGCTTCAGACTGTAAACTTTGTTTAGCTCCTTTAAAGGCCGAAGCCCCAGACCACCTTCTTCATAGGGATAACAGATGTCCATCCAACTTACTTTCGCCTTAGTTGGTTTTAAATCAGAGCCAGACCAAAGATAAGCCGAGCAAAGACTTTCAACCTCTTTCAAGCAACCACTAGGCAGTCTGAAGGCAGCCATCCAGAAGTTAGCCAAGCTTGTGATGACAGCTTTGATTAACTGTAATCGTCCAGCATGCGAGAGGAGCCTCCCTGTCCATGAGCTCATTTTCTTCCGAATTTTTTCAACAAGAGGAAGGTAATCATTGACAGTCATACGCTTGGTAAGGAGGGGCAGTCCCAAGTATCTGACCGGAAGATTACCCGTAGAGAGAGGAAACGAAGTGAGGATGTCCTTCTTTACACTATCACTGATGCCAGCAGTATAGAGAGTGGATTTTTCTAAACTTATCTTTAGGCCAGAACAGCTCTCAAACTCCTTGAAAATCCTAAGAACCCCTTCAATTGATCTCTTCGTGCCATCAGTAAAAACCAGCAAGTCGTCGGCAAAGCAAAGGTGAGATAGCATGATGTTCTTACACCGAGGGTGATACCCAATTTGGTTCTCATTCATAGCTTTATCGAGCATACCTGAAAGCACATTGATACATATCACAAACAGGCAAGGAGATAGAGCACAACCTTGTCTGAGTCCTCTCTTGCTTTGAAAAAATCCTGCAAGTTCTCCGTTTACTTGAACCGAAAACGAAGCCGTGCAAACACACAAATTAATCCAATGAATGAACTCAGCTGGCATGTTTAGGGCTCTCAACGTATTCAACAGAAACGGCCAATGCACTGAATCAAAGGCTTTTGCAATATCGATCTTCATTGCACACCGAGATGAGACATCAGCTTTATGATAATCTTTCACAACCTCTGTTGCCAGCAACAAATTCTCCACCAAAAGTCTATCCTTAACAAAAGCGGATTGATTATAAGATATACACTGAGGCAAGGTACCTTTTATTCTGTTAGCAAGGATTTTCGAAATCACTTTATAAAGCACGTTACAGCACGAGATTGGCCTGTAATCCTTCATCTCTTCAGCTCTATCTCTTTTGGGAATAAGCGCCAAGATAGTGGAATTCAGTCCTTTAGGAAGAAAGCCTTTGCTGAAAAAGGATTGAACTGCAGTGGTGAGGTCTTTTCCTATGACACTCCAAGCGGATTTAAAAAATTCACTCGTGTATCCGTCGGGGCCAGGGGACTTATTACTAGGCATTTTGAAAACAACTTCTCGAACCTCCTCTTCTGTAACTGTTTTAACAAGACGAGCACACTCTTCTTCACTGCACCTAAAATTAACAAATCTCTGCAGATCTTCAACAGTTTTCTCTTCAATATTACTTGGCTCATAAGTTAGGAAATCTTTGAAAAATCTTTCAGCTTCCTTTTTAACATCTTCCTGCTTAGAGGCAATACTCCCATCAGAGCACTTAACTTCTCTTATCGCATTTCTAGTTTCTCTAACCTTCACTGCAGTGTGGAAAGCCTTGTTGTTTTTATCTCCAACTTGTAACCAATGAAGCTTTGACCGTTGCTTAAGAACTTTCTCTTCAATGTCAGAAATTCGTTGCTATCGAACTGCCGCTTCATGTTCATCGTGAACATTCTCCTCCGAAGGCATCTCAATCAATTTTATCTGCTTCTCACAAAGGTCATCAAAAGCTTCTTTTACTTTCTTAGTAAGGCCTCCCAATTTATGCTTGCTCAACATTCTTAGATGAGGTTTCAAACCTTTCAAATACTTCGAGAATTTGAAAAGAGCAGAAGTAGACTGAAACAACGTTTGTGTTTCTCTCCAGTAGTTCACAACAATCTCCCTAAATTCAGAAGTTTCTGCAATCACATTTGTAAACTTAAACGGCCTTCTTTTTCCAACAACCTCCACATCCAAATGAAATCTCCCCCTTAGATGATCCGATATTCCTCCTGCTTCAAAGACACCATACGCTTGCGTACGATTGTTCAACCAAGTCTCATTCACCAAAATACGATCCAGCTTCTTACTAATAGTCCCCACTTCTCTCTTATTTGACCAGGTGAACTTCGGACCGTGAAAACCCATGTCCAAAAGCCTGCAGTGCTGAATGACATTTTCAAAATCCCTCATACCAGGAGTTAACAACCCCGAATCCTGATAGTGAGAGTGCTCCTCCCCCCCTAGAATTTCGTTAAAATCCCCCATAATAATCCATTCTCTGTTTCTAAACATACTCGAATCGTGATGATTTTTTATATCAATCCAAAGATCTTTCCTTTCTTCCATTGTATTTTCTGCATAAACAAAGGAGCAGAAAAATTCATTCTCTCCACCTTCAAGAAGAACCGACACAGTGATAATCTGAGCAGATTTAAAAACCGGAGTTATTCTGATCTGAGGACACCAAACAACCCAGATTCTTCCCTTCCTGTTATATTCGTAGTTACTAATAGCAGACCAATCTTGAAAAACTGTAGAAATAATTTGAGCCGACTTACTCTCCTTGACTCTAGTTTCCAACAACCCACCAAACTGTAAACTCTTATCGTGAACCCATTTATTAACAACTCTGTGCTTTGATTCCAAAAAAACCCCGTCATTGAGAAGAGTTTTTAGGTTTTCCCGTATTACGAACTGTTTCTGGAATAGTAACAGCACGATGCATTGTCTTGGATCTTCTAGGTAGAGATGGTCTAATCTTAGTGGCGCTAGCCAAATCAGGCCAATTTTCCTGAGTTATTTGAATACCAGCAATATCTTTGATCTGACTTACTTCTGCTTTACTCACTTCCTTCTGCATCTTATCACAATCACCTTGTTTATTTTCGATATTAACATTCTCCTTATCTTCACCTATCTGAGAAGTCTGCTCATCCATATCTTGTTGTATTATCCCATTAGTCTTACACGGTATCTCCTTGCCATCCTCTATCTCTGTAACCTCTTCCTCTTCTTTATTTATTACGCTTACTCTATTTTCCCCACTTACCTCTGCTTCTTTTTCCATACTTTGCATCTTCTCAATGTCCACTGCAGTTAAGGTTTCCCCCTTCTCATCCACTTCCATCAAACTTGAAAATCTAGAAGGCGTAAGACAAACTTGACTAGACGTCAAAGATAAGGTTCTTCCTGTCTTCTCCGGTGTTTCCCACTTCTCAACTATTTCTCCTTCCTCAGTATCCACCTCTTTATTGTTGCCTCCACTTTCTTCATTTTTGTGAGTACTTATACTGCTTTCTTTATTCATGTCCATATCACTTCCAGCTTTGTTAAGATTTGCCTCGTTACCAGACTTCTCTAACCCATCCTTACTCTTTATAGCACAGACTTTTTCAGCATGTCCCCACTTCCCACATATTTGACACCTAAGAGGCAACCAAGGGTAGATGAACTGAACCAGAAACGATTTCCCATTCTTCGTGAAATTTATTTTATCAGGTAGCTCCTTGGACAAGTCCACATTAACAAACACCTTTGCTAATTTGAAGTTTGGACAAGATGATGTTTCTGGGTGTAGCCTTACCGGAAATCCAGCAGCACTCACAATGAAACTCAATCCTTGCCATGAATACATGTTCATGGGAACATTTTTAAGGTACACCCACATCGGAATCGACTTGATCTCCGGTTTCTCCTTTAGCTCATCTGGTGTCCATTTAGTAACCACCAGTGGTACATTCCCTATGTTCCACATGCCCCGTTTGACGATTCGAGCTCTCATCATCGGATCCTGGATTTTGAATTTCATGGTTGTGTCATCAACTACATGAACCTCAATCTGCATTTTTTGAATCCCCTGGTTCCAGATCCTATTCACTATCGAATGCACCCTAGCCACATGTGGAGCAGTATCGAGAAACTTACCAATCAAATAGTCGTCCCAGAGAAGATCTGCTTGCTCTATAATCTCGTCGGGGATTTCTACAGCCTTTTCACCCTCCTTATCTACTATCTCCAGATCGTATTTTTTCAGAACTTTCGTCTCTTGCGCTAGCTTTGCCCATGATGTTTTCTCAATCACTTGTCCACCTATCTTGTTCTCCGATCGCTGGTTGATTTGACCAACAAATCTCAGATCCTCTTTGTCTCCCAAAACCTCGTTGTCGTTCTTCGTGTTTTTTGCAGAATCAGATCCTTCCCGTTGATTAGTCCCGTTCATTACCACATCGTTCTGCATCCTCTGAGTATCCATAACCCCCGGCGGAGACTTTGGAAGTCCCGGCGGGATCGCCGAATCCATTCTGAGAAGACAATCGCCAAATCGCCTAAAATTTCGCCAATGTCAAAACGGTGCGTTTTAATCTTAGATTTCTACAATTATCTTATGTTGTGGATACTTTTTCCTTGTACAGTGTTCAAGATCCAATGCAAGATGTAAGAAAGATAAAGACGTCCACAAGAAATAGCTATGTATCATGTCTCTTTTGAAAAATCAGCAACCTTTTAAGAGAATGACATGGGTGTGGTTTCTAGACTTAGAGAGATGAGGAGGGAAACATACCTCAGATTCTCCACCAAAGCTTCATTTCAGCTGATTCGTCTTAACCTGGGAAATGACTACAGAAATAACCGGCATTGTTGGCCTGTATTTGGCAATCAACCTGCACGGAAAACAAATAAATAACAATCCATTAGACAATTGTAAATAGAAAAAAACTGAAAAAATAAATCTGTAAGAAAAAGAATGCTATGAACCTGGCTGCTCTTCCAGAAGAGGTAAAGCATATAATGATCGATGCCTTAACCTTGATTGCTGCCCTTACCTGATCCAATGTGAATTAATAAGAGTGTAGCCTTAAAAATTAATTACGGAGAGCAACTGGGGACTGAGAAGAAATGATGCAGGTCATTTCGTTCATGAAGTCTATTTAAAATTAATAGCAAAGAACAGCAACTCCGGACCTTCCTTATCAGGAACAACACCCTTGCCGTGACGTTTGGTTGAAATCATGGAGGTAAGAGAGCTTTGGCCGATTGGTTTCACGTTTCGAACCAACCGGAGTGGATGACCCATCGGTCTTCGAGATCTTCTTCTCATTGACGGTAGAGGAGTTGTCTGTTCGTTTCTTAGACTTGTTATCGCCGGAGCTTCTAGATTGAGCATTGGATGCCATCGGGTTGAACGGTTGAGATAGGTTTGGGAAATTCACAAACTCTGAAACTCAATTTATAATGAGTTAGATGGATAGGGAGATGCGAAGAAACCATTGAATGTGAGAGATGAAGAATTGATGGTACGCAATTGTGGAGGAGTTGGATTTCGAAACCCATTTGTAAAAGGAGGAGGTAAAGAAATGGGAAGAAGATGAATCATGAGAGCATGAGTGAAGCAGCGGCGACAAAGACCTAGAAATTATTGTATCTTTAGAGAATGGACATGGGCCTGGTGATTAATTTTGATTGCAGGACCAAAGAAAATAAGCCCAACCGTAAGCCAAGCTGTGTCGCTAACGTGGACAATTTGATCTCCCCTATTGGCCGATTATTAATGAGGATGTGGACATGCTAAAAAGATTTATTAAGCTCTTTTAATAGAGTAAAATGGTATCATTTTTCTTAATAGAAATTAGAACTGAATTGTTTAGTCGTTGTTGTTGAGCATATGGACATAAACATTAAAATGGTAACATTATGAGAATATTTATTGTAAAATTTCGTTGTTTGGTTCATTTTTTTGTGTAGTACATATGATACATGTGGTTTTGTTTTTATGTTAGTTTTGGTTTATTTTTTGAAAACTTGCTGATAAAATACTTGACTATTTCAGTGAGTGTGAATAGTCCATAGTTAAGAGAGAATGTATACCTTATATGTTGTTAATTATTTTATCCAAACTAATTTTTAAGTTAGTCTTGATTATATATTAATTTTCAATATGGTTGTCCATCATTTTTCAAATTTTCTAAGCTTGAAATCTAAAAAGTAAGAAAATTATGAAAATCCACTTTTTTATTGGACCTTACATGATGATATATGAGAAAAAATTGTAAATATATTATTTATTATACTTTATCTTTTAAATATTTTTCTATATATTCTTTAACTTTCTATATTTTGTGTGTTATTTATAAAATTTTCATTATATTAAAATATCACTATTTTAAACTTGGTTAAGTTAAAAACGCACTATTTATATTATGTATATATATATGATCAGATATTAAAAAAATGAAAAATATAGAAATTTCTGTAAATATTTTGAAATGTGCCGCTTGGTGCTCTCTTCATTCCGGTGCTGAAGTGGTGCATTGTGAAGAAAGTATTAGAGTTTATTAGTATACACATTTATTCTCTCAGGTCTCTGAATAAAATCAATAAGTATTTTAAAGCAACCACCTCTACTTATACAAGGAAAGAAGATTTTCTCATTAAGTATATTTTAACTAAATAGGCAACCAAAACTTATAAACCTTAAAGTGAATTTTTGAATAGATGTTGATTGTAAATATAAAGCGAAAGTAAAATTTAGTTGTTTCATATTTATGGATGAATTTTCCAATTTCTAAAATAGTTGTACATTTCTGTTTTTCTTATAACACTGATAGTTGTATATTTGTTTGTTTGTTTGTAACAGCTGTATATTTGTTACCGTGAATAAAATCTCAAATGCTAAATTGTGGTTTGTGTTATATCTTTTGTACTGAGCAGGAATATGTTGAAATATTTTTTAATAACAAAGAACATAGAAAATCAAAAACCATAGCTGCACTTAAATGTAATTACAGATTCAGATCGTAGATACTTGAAGAGAGCTTCCACTGGTGTACCAAAGCCTCGACCACCCATCAACACACCACCCATCCATTGAGCTGCTCCACATGACCTCTCGCAAGAACTATCGGTCTGAGTGTCTCAAGAGCATCATCAAGACGATCCTTCAAGTTTAAACCCGAAGGTAAGAGTAGAAAGTGTAAGATAATTAAGTGGGGTCACATATGTTTTCGTATAAGTGTGATAGGGCCATTAGTTAATTAGCTTAAATAAGTGGTTACTTTTGTGAATAAGGAAAAGATTTGGGCATAAATGTTATGAAACATTTATATGTGGATACCTTAAGTAATTTCTAGTTTAATGAAGGGCTAATCTAGAAATTAATACTTTATATAAGAGGGTTATGGTCCCCAAGGCAACCCTAGCCGAAAATAAAAAGCTCTCTATATCCCATCAATAGAGAACTAAAGTCACATTAGGGTTTGCTTTGGAAGATCTATTCCCTAACTTCAAATCCTAAAAGCAATGGATACATCAGGTATGCTTCCACTTATGTATATTCTATCAGAGAATCATATGGCTAAAAGATTAATGTTGATGAATCATAAAGATTAAATTCTAACAATTGGTATCAGAGCACCATATTGATTTTCTTTTTGGATCTAAAGTAAATTCGAATTTATTTAAGGTTATAATTTAAATTTGGATTTAATTATTGTGTGAAAATTTTGGATTGTTGAATCTGATTATTTTTCCTAAGGTTGAATATAGAATTCTGGGTTTTGTGGTTATTTTTGTTTCTTTTGTGTTAGATCTCAATTTTGCATGTTTAGATCTTTGGTTGTTGTCTAGTGAAAAGCATGTTTTGATTTAGATCTAAATAAAATTTAAGGATTTATTTCTGGAAAAATATTGTTCATAAAATTATGGTATTCTTAAATATTGTTGAAATTTTTTGGAATTTTTTGGTGGAACAATTTTTACAGATTTGGTCGCAGATCCGTTTTTTGATCTTGACGGCTTAGTAAATCTGTTTGAGGGTGTTCTAAAAATAGGTTGGAGACAGATTAGGGTGAACCTGTTTTGTTATTTTTGGCCCATATCCAGTTTCTGATTTAATTAATTATTCTAGATCTACAAATCTATAAAATACTAAAAGAGAGATAATCTCACATGTCAAGCTGTCACGTCATCAAAAATATTCGTTTTGGGTCTTATTTTGTTATTTCGTCCATCAGATTAATTTTAATTTCGGCCCATTTGGCCCAACTTCTAACTCAACATTGTAAACCTAATTGGCCGTCAAACTTCGATTCTTCGATTCTTCTTTCTTGCTTTGTTGATCATGTTTGAATGAACTTTGTACTGATTTTGTTTCTGTGTTTGCACCAGCTTGACATATTCATTCCCAACAGATCAGCCATGGACTTCGACTATGCTCACTACGCCCTTACCGAAGGAAGAAACGGGAAAGACAAGTAGCAGCAGCGGTAAGTCACCATCCAGAGAGGCCTACAGGAAGAAACTCGCTGAAACGATGAACCTGAACCATACTAGGATTCTCGCCTTCAGAAACAAACCTCAAGCTTCTGTCGAGTTTCTTCCCACAGACAACTCTGCTTCTCTTCACCAACAACCCAGATCTGTTACGTTTTCAGCTTCGTATGATTCTCAACCTAAGCGACCAACTTGTTACTTGAACAATTAAGTAAATGACACAAGCAACTTTAACGAGTTTCCGGCCTCTAGCGCGGTACGTCTCGTGGGAGAACTCTTGCTCCCAAACTCCACTAGATCAATAAAGAGTACAAGAACCAATCACTTATAGAACCGTGATGGTATATAGAACACCAAGAAGACACAAGTAGTCTCAAGGCCTTTAAGCTAGAACAATATGAGCTCAACAACGTTCTCTATGCTTAGACTAATGTCTCTGTCTCTCTTGTGTAGCTTTTTTCTTTCTCTGCGTGATCTCTTGTGGCTGAAGAAGAAGACCGCGTTACTTTGACTTGACCTAATCACACATATTAAATTAGCCTTTAACCTAATGGGCTTTGTTGACTAATCCCATAGGTTGTCCGCGCATAACTTGTGCAGGCCGGCCCAACATTGAACGGGTCCGATTGAGCCTTAACCAAACCTCACAAAACTCCACCTGTTTGGTCTAAGACCATAACCCCTCCTTCTGTGCCGATACTTCCTGGTCTATGTCTCTTCTTCCTGAGCTCCAATGAGCTCCACCTCAACTGATGTGGTTGATGATGCTAAAGCTTCAGTCTTCCAACTCTGTACTTGAGGTGACTCTGTCCACCCAAGTTGACTTGCAGCTTTCTTTGTCTGAACCCGTTGATGTGAAACCACTGACTCAAACTCCATGACGATTCCTCTAAGGTATAACTCACACAAACTTCTTCTAGCTGTGGTAGCGACTTTATGCTTCTTGAACAAGGGTTGATGACTGTTGTTTCATCCCCAGAAAACTAACACGTCGTAACAACCTGTTCAACCGGATTCTGCCTGCGCATTTTACTATGCCTTTGACAAGAGTCAACAAATCTAAGTCTAACCTTGAATCGCCTTTTCCCTTTGATGAAGCCTTCTTAACAGTGACTAACTTGTCTCTCTGTTTGCTTCTCTGGTGAATATACTCCACCTTGAACATGTGAGTGTTACCACGAGTACATCCCCTTTGCCAGGTAGTCTTTTTTCAAACACTCTTGAGCAACTCATCCTCTCTGATCTTGACACATACTGACCCTATGTTCTGTGACGTGTCTTGGGAGGTATTCTTGTCTACTCTGGAGTTACCTGGCGTGGCTGTTCCTTTCTCAGTGAAGGTTAATAAGCTCGCAGCATAGCTGGAACTTCTGACCCAGTATGGTCTTAGTGAGAAAATATGCTGGATTAACTGAGGTGGATCTTGTTCAACACTGCAACTCCATCTGCTATTAGATCCATGATGAAGTGGAACTTAGTGTCAATATGCTTCGTTCTATAGTGATGAACTGGATTATTTGCTAAGGCTATAACACTCTGTGAATCACAATGCAATTGAACACTTTCCTGGTCGAATCCTAACTCATCACATAATCCCTTTAACCACATACTTTCCTTTGCTGCCTCGTTTACTGCCATGTACTCCGCTTCTGTAGTGGGAAGAGCAACTACAGACTACAAACACAACTTCCAAGAAACTGTGTTCCCTCCAACCTTGGAAACATAACCTGTGATTGATCTCCGCCTGTCCAAGTCTGTTGCATAGTCTGAATCTGAGTAGTCTTCAATAATGAACCTTGTATGCTTCTTGAATGTTAGGTTGATCTTTGATGCTCCCTTTAGATACTTTAACACCCATTTAACTGCCTCCCAATGTTCTCTGCTAGGTTTACTCATGAACCTGCTGATGAACCCCACTGCGAAGCCTAGGTCTGGTCTTGAGCCGACCATAGCATACATTAAGCTCCCCACAGCAATGGCGCATGGAATGTTCTCCATATACGGTGCTTCCAGCTTCCATTCTTTCTCAGTCAAACTCCTCAAGACGAAGTGTGCAGCTGTAGGAGTAATCACTGAACGTGCTTCCAACATCCCAAATGTTTTCAATACCTTTTAAATGTAGGTATCCTGCGACAATATCAGTGTACCTTTCTCTTTGTTCCTTCGAATATCCATACCTAGGATCCTCGAAGCCTGACCCATATCCTTTATTTCGAATTCCCCACTCAGCCTCTCTTTGAGTTCCTTGATCACCTTCTTATTCCCTGATGCAATGAGTATGTCATCGACATTAAAGCAATAAGTAGATAGCTTTATCAGTTTCTGCATCCCTGACGTACACACATGGATCCTTGGTGCTCTTTTCAAACAACTGATCTTTCATGAGCTATCAAACCGCTGATTCCACCTTCTTGGAGATTGCTTCAACCCATAAAGTGGCTTTCTCAATAAACACACCTTATTCTCATCTCCTGGTTTTATGAACCCTTCTGACTGAGACATTAAGATTCTTTCTTCTAGACTTCCATGTAGAAAAGCAGTCTTAACATCCATCTGTTCCAATTTGAAATCCAGATTCACAACAACTGATAGCATGAACCTGATGGAGACGTGTTTCACCACTGGCGAGAAGATCTCATTGTAGTCAACTCCCTCAATTTTTGAATACCCTTTTGCTACTAGTCTCCCTTTGTACCTCTCATCTTCCACTCCTGGTATACCTGGTTTGATATTAAAAATCCACTTGCACCCAACAAGCTTCTGCTTGTCTGGTTTGTCGATCAAATCACATGTCCTGTTCTTTGTATGGGAATCCATCTCTTCATGTGCAGCCTTTTCCACAGTTTTATGTTTTTGCTTCTCATCGCCTCAACATATGATCTTGATTCATCAACTTCCAAGTCCTCAGCAGTAGTTAAAGCGTAGGCCAAAAAATTTCCATCCTCATACCTTGATGGAGGTCTCACGTTCCTCCTTCTTTCTCTGTCCCTTGCAAGAACATAATCATCCAATGACTTAGGAGTGTAATTTTCTACTTGTTCATCAGCATCCCCGGTTGAACACGTTTCGCTTTCCGAGCTTTCTGATGATGACGAGTCTTCCATCTAATTCTCCTGATCTGACGTGACATCCCTTTCCAGCTCAGTAGCAATTATGGTTGGACCCTGAATCAGATCATCACTAAACGACACTCTTTTCTTGGAATTCTTCTTTTTTCTGAACTTCTTCTTGCGCAACTGATTCAACCTGTTTAACCCCTTTGTTCAACGTATCTTTGTAGGTTTCATTCTCATTGAGCACCACATCTCTGCTTGTTCTGCACTTTCCTTCTTCAGGTATCCAGACCCTGTATCCCTTTGTACCAAATGGGTACCCCATGACTACACCCTTTATAGCTCTGGGTTCGGTCTTTCCCTCAGTAACATGAACAAACGCTGAACACCCAAACCGTCTTAAATGCTTCAAATCCGGTTTTGAATCTGACTGAACCTGTTCAGGTAACTTGGAGTTAAGTGTTGAATTCGGTGACCGGTTGATCAGGTAGACAGCCGTTAATGCAGCTTCAGGTCAGAAACTTTGATCTAACCCTGTCTCAGAAAGCATACACCTGACCTTGTCCATTATAGTTCGATTCATCCTCTCTGACACTCCGTTTTTCTGAGGAGTGTAGGTACATGTTCTATGCCGTTTGATGCCTGCATCCTTGCAGAAACCATCAACCTCCCTGCTGCAAAATTCCTGCCCATTGCCAGTCCTCAAACACTTAATCTTCCTTTCTGTCTGAGTCTCAACAGCAACCATCCATTCCTTGAATGTAGCAAATGCATCACTCTTATTCTTTAGAAAATATAGCCATACTTTCTTAGAGTAATCATAAATGAAAAGTCTTTTATCAACGCTTTTATCTAAACTAGAGGATTTGATGATAGAAAGTTAAATTTATCAGATTTTTGTGATATTTTCATTCAAGCAAATCAAGCTCGAGACTCTTTTGTTGAAAGTAATAATAAAGCCTGTTGTTTTGCCATAGGGGTGAGAGTGTCCTGACAGCATCATATCTGATAAACCACACTCCTAAAGGGTGCAACTAAATATTTGTTCAAAGTAAAAGGAAGTCTCATACACATGTTGTGTGGATTGAAACATGTGGGACAATATACATAAATAATTAGCAATATATGAGGATTTAATCAAGTGAGAGTTCATATATATACAACTCATTCTCCTTGTTTCTCCCCGATGTGGGACTCTTACTACTTCCTCTTCATTTGTTAGGCCACAAAGGCTTGAATTGAAATTCTCATTTCTTTTCACGTTTTATTTAAAAAGCCCATGGCTTTTTTAATTTATCCAAAAATCCCCCACATGAATAGAAATGACTCTAAATAGACTATATGCAGACTCGAAATACTCTACAATAAACTTATTCTAATCGTGACTAGACCAGAGAGACTTATTGAGAGTGTTATGCGAAAAATTCACTTGGTAGCGTTTTTAAGCCTTGAACCACTCATAGTTAATATCTGTCGGGTTTACTTTACCCAAAGGTGAACATGATGTATTGAACCAACCGGTGTTTTATGTAAACCGAGACAACATGCATAATGCAGCTTCATTTTCTCGTATAACTTAGTTCTGTAATGTGTTCATTGTGGCTCTGAACTATTCCTGGTTTTCATGAGTGAACTTAGAGAATATAGTCTTGTATTCATTCTCCTAGAAACGGTCTCATTTCACACTCATTAGGTGTTTGACCATGAAAGTATTGAGTAATACTTCGGTTTAGAAGCTATGGAATTATTAAAAGCTTATGCTTATCCTTCTCACATTCGTTAGCACTTTTATCATCTTAGGAGCTGGGGAGAGACTACTTTGTCTCAAGTGCTTTAGTTAGATTATATTTGATTTTGTTTTCTCATTGAACTTACTTCTTGGGATCTCCAGTCATGATAAGTAGGGTTGCAATCAAACATCTTCTTTTGTAATAGGATTTAAACCCATTCCTTTTGATGATTTAGCAACAATATCTCGTGGCAAACTTTTAGTAAATGGACTCAGCTGATTTGATGTAGTCTATTGTGATTACACCAGTTGAGATAAGTTGTCTAATGGTTTTATGTCGTCTTCTAATGTGACGAGATTTACCATTGTAGAGATTATTCTGAGACCAAGCTATAGCAGATTGACTATCAGAATGTATCCGTATAGCTGGCATAGGTTTCTCCCACATAGGGATATCTTCCAAAAAAATTTCTAAGCCATTCAGCTTCTTCTACAGCTTTGTTTAAGGCTATAAATTCAGATTCCAAGGTTTTTGGAACATCTTCTACTAGAAATACCATTAAAAAATCTGCTCCAAAAGATTTTTTCTTTCGAGCTCTTTTGCTCCTTCTAGGTTCATCTTTTTCATTTGCTGAAATATTATTTGTAGAAATCTCGACGTTTGTCTCAGTTTCTAGATAAGACTTACTTGCAACTATCTAATAACATAGTGTAAATAATACACCTTGTGTAATATTCTTCAACACACAAGCTAAGAGATGAGATTGCAAAATTTTCCACAATATTATTCCAAGTGTATTATTTACACTATGATACTCGTGTTCACCATCCTTAGGTTGAACATGTTTCTAGATAAGACTTGCAACTATCTAATAACATAGTGTAAATAATACACCTTGTGTAATATCCTTCAGCACACACGCTAAGAGATGAGATTGCAAAATTTTCCAGAATATTATTCCAAGTGTATTATTTACACTTGTTATATTAGCTATTTCTTTTGAACTTAGTTTTCCCAAGCATCATAACCTTTGTAAAATCTTGCATATATATTCTTTATTTTTATTATCATATATTTTAATCACTTATCTCATCAAATATTTTTAAATATAGTTAACTTATCCTATAGCATGATTAAGATATGACTACATAAATGATTAAAATCTAAAAATAATCCAAATTATAAAAGATATATTTTAATTAAAAAAAGTTCCTATATATATATATATTGTGATATTATCAAATGATAATATGGCAGATTGCAAAATTACAGAATGATATAGTATAATGTAGCATCTTGCATTTGAACAATATGCTTCATAATATTATACCATCATGTAATTTTGCATCCTCTCTCTTAGCGTGTATTACACTATGTTTGGCTGTAATTTTGCATCATGTAATTTTGCATCCTCACTCTTAGCGTGTGTATTACATTATGCTTCATAATACTATACCATCTTGTAACTTCTATTATATTAAAAGATAAGTCATGACTCATTTCATGTGTGATTTTCTAGTTTGGACCATCTTTAGAAAACTTATAAAATCTTACATAACATCATTATAATATTTTTTCATATCTTTAGTTTTTATTTGAAATAAAAATAAATATTATTTTTTAAAATCTAACAAAATCTTTTAGAATCTTTTTAGGATATATTTTTCGAAAATTATTATCATAAAATACAATTAAATTTAAAATTCATTTTTGATTTATAAACAGAAATTAAAATTATGTAAAATATTTTTAATACTATCCCAAAAATTTGTTTATGTTATATAGGTCCAACTTAATTTATTTTTTACATATATTTCAAATTTAGAAATAAAACATAATATATAAATTTGTGATGTTACATAATAATGTTTTAAAAAATTCTTACAAAAATACAAATTTTATAAGTTTTATATTAATAATATTATAAGCAGCATAAACATTATTATACATTTAAATAGTATATAACATCAAATTATATTTATTGATAAATTTATTATATAATTTAAATATTTTAGTATTAAAATACCCGCACGGTTGTGCGGGTCGAGATCTAGTTGTATATTATAATATACCATCTTGTATTACACTATGATATTACAAATAAAGAATAATATAAATATTATATGAAGATGATAACGATGGGCCCATCTGTTATATCACCCTATATGCATGCCTCTGTAAACCGAATATGAGTGAACGCCACTCATACAAGCAAATGTCAAAATAGGCAAATTAGTTAATGTTGGCAATTGGTGATAGATGCAAAAAGATACAAGTAAATATTAAAGAAAGATACTATAATAATTAAATACAGCTGAAAGAAGCATCGGCTTATTTATATAACTTGGTATGGACCCGTGCGGATTTCAATTGATGTTTTAATTTCATGAAAAACATAAAAATGAGAAAACAAAATTTGCAATCGTTTATATTGGGTGAAACTTATTTTAGGAATAAAAAATATCTTTTTCACATAAGTTTTGGTTAGCATTTATGTTTCAGTAATTTTTTTTTTGTAGACTATGTTTCAGTAATCATAGTGCATAAACAGTTATTAACAATTTTAAATTTAGGGGTATAGAAAAAATCCAAACCCAAAAATTTAAATTGAAATCCAACCTTGGAAAAATATGAATTAGAATAAAATATAATAAATTAGAAAGTTGAATTAAGGAAATAGTGACAATATATGCACTTTATAGAATTTCTCTACCTTAAAAGAAAATATAGTGAATAAAATAACATCTCTATATATAGAGACAAAATAGCCTTACTCTATATTTCTATAAAAATAAAAATCTCTATTACAAAATCATACAATTAAGCAAATTTACCTTTATAATACAACTTCACTATTTCAAAATAAAATATACTAATGAATCTATACGTGAATTGAAAAGTATCTTATTTGTTTAACTAAGGGTAAACATTGGATCAACATTTTTATCATTTAATCTATAGGTAATGAAACTATTAATAAATTATGCATTTAAATACTACTTTAATTCTTGTAGCCACAAACATGTATGTTGTGAAGACCATGTTTTTAATTCCTTATTGTCTAAATAACTATTTATGAATAGAACTTACTAATTAAAGTTTTATGGCGACCAAAGCTATAATAAATAATAAATTGTATTAGTGTATGTTGTAATAGAAATCACAATCATTAAGAAGTTATTGTAACTTCATTTCTAATATATGAATTTCAATATAGATATATATTGGATTCTCATTTTTCTTTATAATATTTTCACTCTAGATTCATATTTATAGTAATAACATTTTCAGGAAAAAGAATGATGTATCTAACCTAAATTATCCTTTTTGTGTAGAAACAAATTAGTTACAGATGATGCTTGTGATAAAAACCTATAGATTCGTATACTTGTTCTTTTTCTGATGCTTGTTTCGTTAAAGATGATGTTTTTGAACTCAGGTGCTGAAATTGCTGGAGAGCAGAGGAGAGATGATTTGCTACTTAACCAAGCTCTTATCAGATTTTGGCTAACATTCTTGAAAAAGCCAGGTTTGCTCTTATCAGATTTAGGCTAACATTCTTGAAAAAGCCAGGTTTCACATGATTGCAACCTCCTTTTCTCATGAGGAAAGAAGCCATGGCTAAGTGTGCGCACACTTTGATGAACAACTTGTATGTTTAAACGTTACAAAACATTTTCTTTAATTATGTTGTTAGATCTCAATATGCTTCATAATACTATACCAATTAAACAATATGCTTCATAATACACTATGTTATGTTAGATGTTGCAAATACATACGCATTAACATTAAATTAAAAACAAACCGAAGCTTCTAGACTATAGACAGAAGTTTAAACACAATTAAAAACAAAACTTGTAGACTATAGCGGTCTCCCCATCAACCTCCTCCATGGCATCCTCAACCCCCATCCAGCCCAATCTGACCCGGCGGCCTAGCTTCCATCTGACCCGGCCTAGGCTCAGGCCCAACAACGGCCCTGCCCTTAAACATTAAAATTAGAAACCCAATCGTGCAAATAACTGGTTTTTGCCAAGGTTTTTGACTTGGATGTTTTTCTTGGAAAGCCAAAAACAAAGTCAACCAAATATATCTAATATAGCATTGCACACACCGAACACATCTTCTCTATGTACCAAGTACTTGATCATAGAGCTTAAATGGATATACCATGAAAGGAAGAAAATATCTCCAAAAACATTCCAAGTCTTTTGAAACGGAGAGGAGAGAGAGATTAAACCTACTGCTATCCACCACGTGGCGATAGAACGTACCAGCCATGTTATGTTTGGGTACATCTGACGAAAGTTCTCTATATCCGTCCTAAAAACATGGCCAAACAATCTGAAGCGTGAAATACGGAAGACAAACAGCCATGATCAAGCTGAATATCTGTTGACTTGGATTCACCACCACTATCGTCATAGCTGACACCACTGTCACCACAAGAGAGACTCTGCTAATGAAGAGTAGAACCATTCCATTTGCCACAGCCCATTCAAAGGGGTAACATACCAAACCGAGAAAAAACTCAATCCAATCTAAAACAAGCTTAAGTTTGGGATTCATGAAAACTTTGAGAGTTAAGAGAGGGAGAGAGAGACTTGGAAGATAGGTTAAAACTTCAGTAAGCTTATTATGGTCGATGTGATGGTCATGTATTTATTATAGTATATTTGTTTAATATTTACTATTGTATCTTTTTGCATCTATCACCAATTGTCAACATCAATTAACTTGCCTATTTTGACATTTACTTGTATCAGTGGCCTTCACTGACATTCGGTTTACAGAGACATGCATATAGGATGATATAATAGATGGGCCCATCACCATCTTCATATAATATTTTTATTATTCTTTATTTGTGATATCCTTGTCTAATTTTAAAGAATAACATGTATGTATTTGCAAGTGCAGTTTAAGCAGCTATCTAACCTAACATAGTGTAATACACGCTCTAAGAGTGAGAACGCAAAATTACATGAAGGTATAATATTATGCATATTGTTCAAATGCAAGATGTTACATTATACTATATCATCCTGTAATTTTGCAATCTGCCATATTATCATTTTGCAATCTGCCATATTAAAAGTAAGTTCAAAAGTAATATAGCTAACATAACATAGTGTAAATAATTCGGAGCTAATGCTTGATGAGCTTGTGCTGAGGTAAGGCCAGCCAGAGGAGTCTCCTTCCATATGTGCTAAGACTAGTTTTAATTTTAATTAATATCTCTTTAGGCTTAGATTAGTTATTAATTAATTCTTTATAAAATAAGAAAAAATAATTTTTTTTTGAAACATGTAAAATAGTTTTGCAAAAATGTAATGTGTATTCTTGGTTTTCAAGGATTTTGTAAGTTTAATTTGAAAATCTATTAAAAGTCTCCAAAATAGTTGAAGAAAACTAAATTAGTGTAATACTACCCCTTGCAAACACTACAAGAAATATTGGCATTAGCAGCGCCGAGAAAACGCTATAATAGAGTTATCGTAGCGTTTTTGTAAACGCTCTGATAGCCGCAGCTATGATAGACCCACCCCTATTGTAGCATTAATCGTCTGCTGCCAAAAAGTGTAGATAAAATACTGAATATGTAATGCTGTATTAAATTTGTTTCATAACGACATATTTTGTTGTATTACATTTTAATATGGCGTTTTGCCTCTGTTATAAGATTGTTTATAATATCACATATATATTGTCACGGACTATATTTTTGTAAATTTTTTTATTTTTGATGCTTGCACCTATAATTGCTTTTTTCTGTGTGCTGGTTAATAAAATAGCTTGTTTCTTGTGCTAGGATGTGGCTTTTCATAGCTAGTTTGAAATGCCCTATATTTGTAGGGTATAATGAAACATTTGTAAATTAATTTTGATAGGTATTTTGAAATTTGATGATATAATTTTTTATTTGGAATATTAAATAGCATAAATAACAAATAAAAAACATTTGAAATATATATATATATATATATATATATATATATATATATAGTAAATAAAGAGAAAATTACAAACATACCAAAAGGACTAAATTGATTAACTAAAATAGATCTAGAAGCAAATAAAACAAAGACTGAAGCAAACGGTTTATAGAAATGTAGGCATTAGTATTGACGAAGACCCATGGCTCGTGATGACTGTCCATGTTCTTGTTGTGGCCGTCTCACATGAGCTGAATTGCGGGCATTCATGGATCTGATAAAGTTGATGAACGTGGAGTCAATGTCAGGTTCCTCAATGTCTTCTTCAGGCTCCTTAATGCGTATCAAGTGGTAGTCTTGAGAGCGTCTAAACTCGGCTCTGGTTATCTCTTCCACATCATTACCTCCTGAGGACTGTCCTGGTTCCATTTGAACTTCATGTTGTGGCTGTTGTTGTTTGAGTTGTGGTTTTACTCCGGCTGCAGGGAGGCCACAGATGATGCCCTTCCTTGCTTCCATTAGAGTTGCTACATGGAAAATTAGTCCTAAGTTAGATCTTTGACTATGTCAACACAAGGTAACAAATCGAACAAGATAGAAGTTTCTCTTACCTGGAAATTGAGTTTGCCAGTTATTTATGAGATCTGTAAGGCTTCAAATCTTTAGTGAAGATTAAACTGAAAAATTTGAATAATAAATTAGTGAAGATTAAATTGAAAAAAATAATCCAAAGATAGATCTTCGACTATCTTTACAAATCGAACAAGATATTGGAGTTTCTCTTAAATATGTAAGATTCATAATCAGAGAAAAATAAATGAGATCTGTAAGATGAGTAAACTCAAGGGTTTAGAGGCGCTAATCTGTGTGGGAACCGAAATCTACCTACTGTCAATAAATCGTAAAAAAGGAAACTTCGGGAAAACCCTAAGTTTCCAGAGGAACCGGATCTCTGCGAAAGCCAACGACAAGTAACCAAGAACGCGATTAATATGAATAAATTGAAAGATATAAAAAGAAAAACGAGATTGAGAGCAAGAAGGATTCTTATTCCGAATTCGTGTA
>CAKOAT010204932.1:9039-48484 GCA_932364175.1 Eruca vesicaria subsp. sativa
TGCATAAAATCAGATAGTTAAACAGCTCGTAACGAATTTAGAATATACCATCGGAATCAAATTTTAAAGTGTCTGTGAGTTGTTAGTCAAAAACATTAAAAATAATTATTTATTAAATGTTTTCTAATTTAAATCTGAATTTTTAGAATATACTATAAGAATAAGATATTATCAAAAATATTGTTGATAGCATTTTTGCAAATTTACTAATCTGTAAATGATATTAAAAAATTTAGGTAGGGGTTGGATTTTTCGGGTTTTGGTGGCAAACAGTTCCCCTATTGTTATGGTTTAGTTCTAGGAATGTTGGGGTATAGATTTACATAATACTATAGTTAATGTTACCGAGGCGGTTTATTCCCTGTCATCTATTACACACTATTTATTTTTTTTCTCTGACATCTAAAATATTTAATTTGTATTTAATGAATTAAACAGAGAAAGGATCGCAAAAGGATGTTCTTTGAATCGAGAAAACACAAAAGGTAAGTATTTAAATGGATTTCCTTTTTAGTAGTGTCGATGGTAAAAATAAATCAAAAAATAAATTTTAAAAAATCAACCAATAGAATCGCTAGAATTCTTCTGAGAAGGGCTGTGTGAGTGCCAAGTGCCAAAGTGACTTCTCTTTTAATGTATAGGGGGATTTAATGAATTAAACAGAGAAAAGATCGCAAAAGGATGTTCTTTGAATCGAGAAAACACAAAAGGTAAGTATTTAAATGGATTTCCTTTTTAGTAGTGTCGATGGTAAAAATAAATCAAAAAATAAATTCTAAAAAATCAACCAATAGAATCGCTAGAATTCTTCTGAGAAGAGCTGTGTGAGTGCCACGTGTTAAAGTGACTTCTCTTTTAATGTATAGGGAGATTATATTGTATTGGATAAGAAATATATTTTCCTATTTGAGACAAAGATAGTTTCCTTTTATCGATGAAGCAATACCGTTAAATCATCTTCATATTGTATATATATACAAATGTTTTACAAAATTAATAAAAATCAACAATAAATGGAATATCAAATGTAGAGTATTTAATACTGAGTAAGCTATCACACTAGCAAACTCTAGTACCCCTTATTGAGAATTTTTTAACCGATTAACCGGTATATCTCACTTGACAAATTAACCTTAGCACATTTCTTGTTGTTGTTTGACTTAAAGACACAAAAATTGTTAACCCAATTTCCCTTGCGGCACGTCTAGAGAGAGAACGGCACTCTCAATAATTCATTAGTATCAAGTGACAAATTAACCTTAGCACATTTCTTGTTGTTGTTTGACTTAAAGACACAAAAATTGTTAACCCAATTTCCCTTGCGGCACGTCTAGAGAGAGAACGGCACTCTCAATAATTCATTAGTATCAAGTGTATACGAGAGCCTTCTTACACAACAACCTCTGTGTTTTTCTAGTCAGCTAGAGACAACACAACAATAAGCTAAAGATTTAAGTTTATTGAACATGTGTGTATAGGAGTTGAAACCAACCGTCCAAAAAAGAAGAACCAGTCTTAGACTCTTGGAACAAATCTCTCTTTGCTTTTTCTGAACTTTCTGCGGATGCTCCTTCAATCTCTTCTTGCTCTTGCTTCTTGTTTTTCTTTCTAATTTCAGATCTGTAGAATGAGTGTTGTGAGTGGTTCAGAGGCAAATAATAAAGTTTAGGGAGTTTATATAGTGTCTCCCTAAACTCTCACACTAATGGGCTTCGGTCACTAAGATCCAAACACAATTGATATCCCTAGACCATCCAAGTGCAAAATGCAATTTTCTGAAATAGACACTTCAGTGTTCTAGATAACTTCACAAATTTCTTTACAACCTCAAACTTCAGAAGACAGTTCTGTGAAGTGGTCACTTCAGCGCCGTAGGTGAAATGCAGACCAAATGCACAAAATCGACATCAAATTTTACATGAACATGATAGTCTCTTGTCTCGTTCTCAAACTTTGTTGCGAGTTGTCATAGTGGTCGGTCGTCAATTGGTCCAAGTCAGTGAACGAGATGAAGTCACATTAGTTTCCCCGTAATTGTTGTATGCTTCAAAGAATTCAGGAGCCATATTAGAGAACCTTTGTTAGATTTAATATTGAAAACGACAATGGAAATATTTAGAGAATTTCAATGCTCTTCAAGCTAAACGCAAAGCTGGATTTCATCAAGGGAACTCTCGTGAAACCTGCTGCCAAAAACCGGCCAAATCTTGTTATGGAAAATTGTAAAGAGTTGTTGATTCAAAGGATCTTTTCTATAAATTAACATTACGTGTTTCTCAGGGAAATGCTAATTGGTCTAAGTATCTTAATTAGATGTGGCCTTTGCTACTAATCGATTTGCACAAATCCTCTCCTAAAGAACATTAGGAAAGAACAAATAATATATTTCTTTTATCGCAGAGATAAGTTTTATTTTTAGATTTTTTTTTGTTCACAAGATTATGAGGTTTTCTTGTTATTTATGTGAGTGATTGTTTGTTAATGAAATCTGTTATATTATTTTATATATATTCTATTAAATATAAGTACAAAACAATATTTTCTTAAATTTAAGTGTTTTTTTATATTTTCACTTTCCAATACACTCTAAATACTTCATTTATTATCTTATCCAAATATTTAACAATGTTTATTACAAAAGTAAAAAACAGAAATTACCTATTTTAAAATGTTTTATTACATTTCTTATTTTTGCACACTCCTTAACTATTTCATTAATTATATTTACCATAATAATTCAATACCATTTATTTTACATGTTAACTATAGTAATTCGAAAAGTTGAAATGAAATTTCTCCATTCGTAAGAAGATTTCAAAACGGTTAATTTTTTTTTAATTTCCTTACAAAATTAGTTATACATGACCATTCTGGTAGGTACAAGTTGTTTCTTTCACATATCGGTTGTTTTGAGTTTTGAAATTAGGCCTACTCGAGTATTATAAATTTTTGGGTGTGTTTCAAGTTAAATCATCCCAAGTTCGTATGAATTCTTAATAAGATTTCAAAACGGTTAACAAAGATTTTTTCTTTTTTTTTAAAGAATTAGTTAGGCATGACCATGCTGGTATTGTTTAGGTACAAGTTGTTTTTTTTTCCGATATCAGTTTTTTTTTTTAGTTTTGAAATTAGGCATGCTCGACTATTATAATTTTTTTGGGTGTGTTTCAAGTCTGATCCTCTCAAGTTCTTATGGATTCGGTTCTGGTGTATAAGAATCTAAAAATATCCAAATAACCAATGGGTTCAGATATTTGTACTAAAAGTAACAATATTATTCGATTCGCTTCGGATATTTTGAACACAATTAGTTATATAGTAACAAATTTAAAATATATAACACTAATCATAAAAAATAAATATCATATCAATAAAAAATCCTAAAGCCAATATCCGTGCGGATGCGCAACTTAAGCACTAATTATATTTTAAGTAGATAGTACATAACAATAGTATATTACGATGAAGATGAAGAAAAGAAGGGAGAAGGAAAGTGAGAAGAAGAGGAGAAAAAATTGAAAAAGAAAAGGTAAACACTGCTAAACATTGATTAAACTATAATTTATATTATAATGATACAGTATAAATGCTCCTTAAGGTGTCCACATAGGCAGATTGTGGATCCCACATTTTTATATTAAAATAGATAGTTTTTTTAAAATGGCTACAAACAAAGAATATCAGTTTAGCCAAGTGGTCTAAGACCCCATGTTTGATCTGCAAGGACATGGGTTCAATTCCCACTGCTCTCAAGCATAAACTAATTAATGTCATCATCATAAAAATATTTTTTAAACACACATAGTCTTGGTAAGATGGTCACAAACAATGAAATACACTTTAGCCAAATGGTATAAGGTGTCTAATTAAGTATGCAAGATTGTGGGTTCAAACTACGCAGCTATCATGTATTTTTGATTTTTTTATTTAGGTTATTATCATATGAGCTTTTTGTTTATAAAGTTCTTATGTTTTTTTTGGGCTTACTTTTTTAAAGATCAAAATAGTTGTATAAACCCTAAAACTTTACAAGTTCAAACCCAAAATAGTTAAAAATGAATCCAAAACGAATAATAAAACAAAAAACAAAAAAACAAGTCTCACGTGGTTGCCTACGTGGATGGCTTAAAGAACCTTAAAACTATCCTATTATAATATAGCTCAACCCAAAAATAATAAAAAATAAATCCAAAAACGAANCCAAAATAGTTAAAAATGAATCCAAAACGAATAATAAAACAAAAAACAAAAAAACAAGTCTCACGTGGTTGCCTACGTGGATGGCTTAAAGAACCTTAAAACTATCCTATTATAATATAGCTCAACCCAAAAATAATAAAAAATAAATCCAAAAACGAACAGAAAAAAAAAACAAAAAAAAAAAGTGAATTCCACGCGGGTGCATACTTGGATGGCTTAATGAGGGTGGAATAATATAGATTAGAAGTTCAAAAAGTTAAATCATTGCACATATTTCCTAATATATATTTTCAAAAAATTTGTATGTGAGATAAAATAAAATAAAAGAACAAAAGTTAATTATTTTCGTTATTTATTAAATGAATATATAATTTCTCTTACATTTTAATAACTACTATAATTTCCTTGAAAAAATTCCTCACCACCGATTCCAAACTTCGGCGAATGGATTCCCACAGTCGATGACGCCGTAGATAAAAATGTCACATCATTTATGAACAAAACTCAAACTTACAAAAAACCATATATAAAAGCCGATCTAATGAAACTTAAACAACGAATATTAACTTAATTAAGGTTATTTTCAAATTGATAAATCGTTTAATACAAATATAAATACTATAAATATAGAATTATATCAAGTTTTGATCTACGATATAAAAACCATTTACAGCAAAAAAAAACACACCTACTTTTACACACTAAAAACTATATAGCCTAACTATTCCTATAAACCTTACTTCGCATATAAATAACATTTAACACATTCCTAATATTTTTCAAAAAAAATTGTATGTGAAATAAAATAAAATAAACAACAAAATTTAAGTAAGTTATTTATTAAATGAATATGTAATTTCTCTTACATTTTAATAACTAATATAATTTCATTGAAAACATTTCTCACCACCGACTCCAGACTTCGGCGAATGAATTCCCACAGTCGATGACTCCGTAGATAAAAATGCCACATCATTTATGAACAAAACCGAAACTTACAAAAAACCATATATAAAAACCTATCTAATGAAACTTAAACAACGAATATTAACTTAATTAAGGTTATTTTCATATTGATAAATTGTTTAATACAAATATAAATACTATAAATATAGAATTANTTCGGCGAATGAATTCCCACAGTCGATGACTCCGTAGATAAAAATGCCACATCATTTATGAACAAAACCGAAACTTACAAAAAACCATATATAAAAACCTATCTAATGAAACTTAAACAACGAATATTAACTTAATTAAGGTTATTTTCATATTGATAAATTGTTTAATACAAATATAAATACTATAAATATAGAATTATATCAAGTTTTGACATACGATATAAAAACATGAAATTTGCCATTTCATTATTAATTGGTGTCATTAGAAGAATACACTAAACCAACAATCGAAAAAAATACATGCAAACATAATGATTCCGGCCCCGCGCTTGCGCGGGGAATATGCAACTAGTACAACACAATGCTAAACATTGATTAAACTATAATATACTACTATGTAGATATTTCACCTTACGCAGAATGAACAAATATGTTAATATCATTTATGTCAGCTGGAATTTAAAATTTTTATTAACAATATTATGAAAACGTAATGAACCACAATAATATTAATATACAATGCCTTTCATAGCACTCATTTTTGGTTTAAAAATGTTCTGCGTTTTATTTTGTTTGTAGTGCTGTATTACAATAGCATTATGAGGCTAATATATAGTGTTGTGCGTGAAGGTTTAGACACACCTTAATTACCTTTGAAATATTCTAATAGTAATATTCTTGCTAATTAAGCCTAAATACAAGTCACTATTCAAAAATGGTAAATAATTTATTATTATTACCTAATGTAGAAATTGTCATATATTCAAAAATTGAACAATAATTATAAGTCGGTTATAATTTTGGAATCTTAAGAAAATTAATTTAATTTCCAATATATTACCAAACTATAAATAAAAGTTACCGTAATATAGATCTTGTATAATTTTTTAGATCTTAAGAAAACTAATTGAAATTCCATTAAATATACTAAACTATAAATAAAGGTTACCGTCTCGCAGTATATATTCATAATTGTAATTTATTAGAATTTTCATATGATTTATTAGACTTTTCACATGACATATTTGTGGAATCTGAATGTTCCATGTACTTGGAAATCACATTTGTAATATACACCTCCAAAATAATTATTGTTTACAATCAACCTATTTTCTAACAAACCACAATAAATGTTTTATAAATTAATAATGTTAGGAGTATGATATTTTATTAATTTATGGAGTTATTAATCTATATAAAGTTTCTTTATTTGTATGTTTCTATCTTCATATATATATATTAAAAAAATATTTGATTTTAATGTATATATATATCAGTTTTTCTTGAAATTTATATTGGTTCATTATATTACATGATATAAAATATATTTCCTAAAATTTAAATGTTTTCTTATATATTTTACTCAATCGCATCAAAATATGTTATGTTCTAAGAAAATATAAAGATAATTTTATTGTGAATAGAAAATAGATAATATAATGACATATTCATACTTGTATAAAATATGTATATGTATAAATATTAATTTATAGTTTCAAATGGGACCAGATATTTACATATGATTTTCTAAAAAAAAATAATTATCTCATTATTTTATTGATTCGTGTCATATTTTGAATCAGCCTAATTTAGAATCAGATATTAATTCATAGTTTATTAATTTATAAAGTATCAATTTATGAGTTTCTACTATAAACCGTAATTACTTAATTGATTAACACAATAACAATAACCATATGCTTGAAAAGTGTTAAACCATATAATAATTTATTTAGACGATGAAGTTTATGTTTAAGTGATAGCTGTTGGTTTATGTTATGAGAAAATCGATGGCTGGTTGTTTATGTTATAACAAAAGCATATTTCTTATATACTAATACCTTAAATACATTAATTGTTAATAATTGGTATGCCCAATGGCATTTGTAGTAATTAATCTAGTAAGAAAAGAGTTGATAGTTAATCATTGTGAGAAAGCCTAATGTGTTGACACTTAAGTAAAATATCAATTGTGTGAATCACTTACATTTCAAAGGTTAGTTATTAAAAATGTTTCTCCTTTAATTATAAACTAGATTTTAACTCGCGATTTTAACTCGCGCTTTTAAAGCGCTAAAATAAATATTTTTTTTTAATTTTAAAGTTATGTATTTAATATTTGATAACTTAAAATTGCCAAGAGGTTGAAACTAATAATCTCCTATATATTAATTAAGAAACATTTGAAAAGTTGTAACCTTAACTTTGTATTAATTAAAAAATAATTTCATCATACGTGGTCTTTCTCTATGCCTTCTATTTCAGTTTAGAAGGATTCTAGAGCACTTTATATAAAGTATAGTTTTAAAACAAAGTTTGTTTGTCTCATATAATACATATCAAACTAAATCACATATCAAACTAAATCTTCTATATATTATTTCATTAAATAAAACATACGGAATTACTTAATGTGATTAAGATATATATGACTATTAATGATTTTAAATAATAAAGATTTGTTAACAATCTGTATACTTTATATCCTCTTTGTTTAATTTTTAGTATTAAAATAAATCACACAACTACACTAATCATATAATAAAAATTTAGATTTTTTATATATGTTGTATTTTAAAATTTTCAAAACGAGTATAAATTACTAAAACTGTTAAAAATCTCACATAAACTTTTGTGATCAAGGTCTAATTTTTTTTCTATAATAAATTATAATGATTATAAAATCATATGAATAAATAATTTTATTTTAGTAGGTGTTTATATATATATATATATATCTCACATCGTATGAATAAATAATTTTATTTTAAACATAATTTAAATTTAAATTTTAACTTAGTTTTTATAAGATTATTTTTATTTAAAATATAATTTTCCGATATTATTAGATAAATAAATAAATTATATTAAATTAGTTTTGAAACTTTATATATTATAAATACAAATATTCTACCAACTGTTTCTTAAGAAAGCATTAGAGAACTTGATAATGTTCTACCAGTTAAGTCATGTGACACTTTATTTATTTTTCATCACTTAAACACTGAAAAGTGTAAAATATATGAATCAGATTCATTAAATTCTAAGTTTTGATCTACAGTTCTAACTATAATTGTTTCTGGTCGTATGTATAGATAATTAAATAAAAATGCAAAATTCCAAATACATATAAAAAAAATCATATGTAAATTATAAATTTGTCAATCTTAAAATGTTATACTTTAATTATATACACTTACTCTGCGCAAGGCGCAAGTCTTATCCTTGTTAACAATTATATGTTGATCGAGATCATAACTATATATGGTTTCAAGTTAATATAAAATATGAATTGTCATATTCAATTGAATATTCTTAAATGATTCTATTTAAATCGGGATCTAATACTTAAAGTGTTGTCCAAAAGTAATATATATTGTAGTTAATACGATTCCTATATTATTGGTATAATATTATTCTTGTAAATATGGTTGTAGTTACAGGAGTAAACAAATTAATGGAGAGAATATGCTTAAGAATATATTGCTTAGCCGAATGATATCAACAAATGGACAGTATATGCTAATACATTCATTTCATGTTAGGAAGTTGCTATATTTTTAGTACTACTAAATCTGTTAAAAATGCTTAGATTTTGATAATATCTTAACATGTTGAAATAAATCTTTTAATTTACTAAAAATTATAATAAAAATAATAAATTGTTACAACTGATAAATGGTTATTACAACTATTAGACATTTTCATTGTTTCAGCATGTAATAAACCATGATTTTTAATAGTATATAATCTACTAAAATATAGTCATTATTTGTATCTACTGTTGACAAGTCATTTGCACTATTAATTAATCCCATCAATATTATTAAAATAGAAGTACTTTTTATCGACTTGCAAGTAGTCTACCTCAAAACATTACATTTATTTAATTTTATGCTATGTTACATATAACAAACTTAGTTATTATTAAATAACAACATAATATTAATATAATATTTAAATATATTCAAAATAAGATATCAAAAGATTTTCTTAACTATTTTTTTCAAATTAAATTTTAACAATATTTTTAATATATTTTTATTTTAAAAATAAATATTTATTGTGTTAATATTATTTTAATACTAAAAACGTAAATAATATTAAATTAAATTATAAATGAGTATTAACTCATTTTGATTTATAGAATAAGAACTAACTATCTATAACATTTATATATAAATATTTCATTTTTGTAACTAAAAATTACACAATAATAATTATAATATAAATTAATCTACTTTATACATTATAAACTAGATGAATTACATTTACAGAATAACAAAATACTACAATAAATATTAAAAAATGAAATAATTTTATATTTTAATATACATATCTAAATTAAAACATTAGGATATAAAAAATTAACATTTATTCATATGTAACTGATACACAAAATAATAATAAAAAATAATTCTCAAACCTCCACCAATACATAATAATATAATTATCATAGATAAAGTCTTAAAGTCGCTTATAGATATATTTTTATAAAATAAATATTAATAATAGCTACTATTAATATTTAATTATATGATGAAACATTTTATTACTGATATTTTTATGATTATAATTTTACGTGTTATTCCAATAAACAGACAAAATATTTATCAAATATTAAATTAATTTAACAAAATATAAAACATAATATAAATTATGCTTAGGAGTTCAAGTACCTATTGGGATACAGATCGAATATTTTGAATCAAAGCTAATTTATATCACATCATATGTGTCATAATATGTAACTAGACATATTTGTAAGTATGAATCAAATTCAAATATAACAAGTCGGGTTTGGTTCTAATTTGTACACATCCTAAAACCGATAAATTAACGATAGATCGTTCGGATTCGGGTTATATTGGTTTGGAAATCTAAAATCTAAAACCGAAACAACAGAAATATACTTATTTTTATAGAATCGGATATTAAAGTACTTAGTTATAAAACGATTCTTCGAGTTTTATAAAACGATTCTCGAGTTTTATAAAACGATTCTTCGAGTTTTATAAAATGATTCTTCGAGTTTTATAAAACGATTCTCGAGTTTTATAAAACGATTCTTCGAGTTTTATAAAACTATCTTCGAGTTTTATAAAACAGCTTCTCGAGTTTTATAAAACGATCTTCGAGTTTCATAAAACGATCTTCGAGTTTTATAAAATGGCTTCTCGAGTTTTATAAAACCATCTTCGAGTTTTATAAAACGGCTTCTAGAGTTTTATAAAATGATCCTCGAGTTTTATAAAACGATTCTCGAGTTTTATAAAACAATTCTTTTTATATTTCTACGGGGAGTTTCGGCCGTTGATTCCGTCGTACCGATTTTGACCCCAACAGTTAGCCCCCCAGCTCGTAAGAATCTTGAGTCTTTAGCGTAAGGTTCTTGCGAGTGGTTAACCAGTTTAGTTAAGTTAGGCGGAATTAATGGTCGGAAAGGTTCGTTGAAAGTGATCTTTCCACTCTCCAGGGAGCGGAAAGCGTTTAAGATTAGGGCTGCGCCTTGTGAAGGCTGCCTACGTACCCTTTTGAGGGGATCAAGCCTTTCGTAGTTCATTTCGGAGTTAAGGTTCGTATGACCTGTTTCCCAGCAAGACCTTTACGGTCTAGTTATATGTTTATCGAGCATATTGAAGTCGATGGCATCTTGTCCTTTGCCGGCCTTGAGACTGGCCTCGTAGGCCGTTTGGTCTGGCTGAGCGTGGCCGTTATAGTTTTCGGACTGGCCGTCTGCGGCTCTGAGTCCCTTCCGCTTTCTGCGAGTAAATCGCCCAAACGTCGTCGTAACTTCTGGTTGGACTTCGTTTAAAGTCGCGAGTGGCTTTTATCGCGTTTTATGACTTTCTGAGCCGTTTTGCGATAAATCCGTTTTACGAGTTTAGACGAGATCGTTTCCTGATACGGTGCCGTTTTTGATAAGTTTCTCGAGTTAATCGTAAAGGTAAGCAATGTTCGATGTTTCGATTAATCGTTGCCGTTTTCTAGGAATTACTCGGGGTTTTATTAAAAACGCGTTTTGTACGATTTTTACGAAAAATCTCGAATAAATCGTATGGTTTAGGCAATATTCGGTGTTTTGTTTAACCGTTTCCGTTTTATACGATTTCCTCGAGTTCTTTTCGAGAAAACAAAGTTTTACGGTTTTTATCGTAAAACTTTGACGATAGGACGGATCGACACGAAACGGGAGATATTTCGACCGTGATTCGGAATACGATCGTGTCGAAGGACGTATGCCTTGAATCAAGGATGTGGGAGATCGAGGCTCGGGATGGTCGGCTCGACGTACGGCGAGGTAGTTCAGCTTGGCCAGGTCGTTATATGGTGAACTAGGCGATAAGAACCTGTGGGGCAAAGTCAGCACCTCTTAGTTCGCCGTTGGGGAGCTTATAGTTCGCCAGCAGGCGAACTAGTCGGGAGGTTCCTAGTTCGCCTGCTGGTGAACTAAGCCGAGCTGGCTTAGTTCGCCAGCAGTCGAACTAGTCGGGAAGCTCCTAGTTCGCCTGCTGGCGAACTAAGCCAGCTCGGCTTAAATCGCCAGCAGGCGAACTAGTCGTGACTAGTTTGCGTTTTGCGGCGGTTTCGGTTTTTCGCGATTTTGTAAAACGATCTTCGAGTTTTATAAAACGATTCTCGAATTTAATAAAATGATTCTCGAGTTTTATAAAACGATCTAGGGCTTTCTCCGCGAGTAAAACTAGGGCTTTCTCCGCGAGTAACCTAGGGCTTTCTCCGCGAACAACCTAGTGTTTTGCCGCAAATAACCTACGGTTTTTCCGCGAGTAACCCAGGTTTTATTTCGCGAGTAACTTACGGTTTGTTCCGCGGTTTCTGGAAGAGCAAGTTTTATTTTTCCGAAAAGTTCTCGGAAAACGTCTGTTGGAACCGAGATTCACACTTGTCGATTTCCGTTAAATAAGGAAACTTAGGAAAACCCTAATTTCCCAGAGGAACCGGATCTCTGCGAAAGCCAACGACAAGTAACCAAATAAATGCGGAAAATATGAAAAACACAATAAAACGAATTTATAAAGAAATTCGATCTTATTTCCGATTCGCGTAAGAGCGTTGCGATCATTACCAGGAATTACAAAGGCTTTGGCCGCAGGGGCCATCAGCGAGTTACAAACATAAAACCCTAGATCTAGTCGAGTCGCAGCTCGATAACGAAAGACGGAAAAAGATAGGAAAAAAAGTTTGATTGATTTAGAACTGAACCTTATGAAAGGCTGCCTACGTACCCCTTTTGGGGATCAAGTCGAACATAGTTAAGTTGATTGAGCTGGACAAGAGATCGAACTGCTTGGGCGAGTTCGTCTAGTGATTGAGCGCCAGTCATAGAAACCGAACTGTCGAGAAAAATCCTAAGTTTCTAAGTGCGGAAAATTCTAAGTCTAGAAAAGTTTTGAAAATCTCAGATGAGAGCTCTGAAAATCGTTCCCCTGCTTCTGCCCTATGCCTCTTGTTTATATACTCCCTTCCTAGGCGTTTTAGTCTTTCCATTTCCCCCAGATTCGAGTTTAATGGGAATTGTGGGAACCGAGATTCACACTTGTCGATTTCCGTTAAATAAGGAAACTTAGGAATACCCTAATTTCCCAGAGGAACCGGATCTCTGCGAAATCCAACGACAAGTAACCAAATAAATGCGGAAAATATGAAAAACGCAATAAAACGAATTTATAAAGAAAGTCGATCTTATTTCCGATTCACGTAAGAGCGTTGCGATCATTACAAGGAATTACAAAGGCTTTGGCCGCAGGGGCCATCAGCGAGTTACAAACATAAAACCCTAGATCTAGTTGAGTCGCAGCTCGATAACAAAAGACGGAAAATATAGGAAAAAAGGTTTGATTGATTTCGGACTGAAGCTTATGAAAGGCTTCCTACGTGTGCCTTTGGGGGATCAAGTCGAACGTAGTTCAGTTGATAGAGCTGGACCAGAGATCGAACTGCCTGGGCGAGTTCGTCTAGTAATTGAGCGCCAGTCATAGAAACCGAACTTGTCGAGAAAAAGCCTAAGTTTCTAAGTGCGGAAAATTCTAAGTCTAGAAAAGTTGTAAAAGTCTCAGATGAGAGCTCTGAAATTCGTCCCTTTGCNAGAGATCGAACTGCCTGGGCGAGTTCGTCTAGTAATTGAGCGCCAGTCATAGAAACCGAACTTGTCGAGAAAAAGCCTAAGTTTCTAAGTGCGGAAAATTCTAAGTCTAGAAAAGTTGTAAAAGTCTCAGATGAGAGCTCTGAAATTCGTCCCTTTGCTTCTGCCCTATGCCTCTTGCTTATATACTCCCTTCCTAGGCAGTTTAGTCTTTCCATTTCGCCCAGATTCGAGTTTAATGGGAATCTTCCATTTATCTCGATCTTTTTTTTTTCCCGCGGAAATCTTCTATTTATCCTCAAACTTGACATTTATCTTCAAGTTTCACATTTATCTTCTTTCTGCGAGTAAATCAGGATGGTCGGCTCGACGTACGGCGAGCTAGTTCAGCTTGGCCAGGTCGCCATATGGCGAACTAGGCGATAAGAACCTGTGGGGCAAAGTCAGCACCTCTTAGTTCGCCGCTGGGGAGTCTCTAGTTCGACTGCTGGCGAATTATGCCAGCTTGGCTTAGTTCGCCAGCAGGCGAACTAGTCGGGAGGTTCCTAGTTCGCCTGCTGCCGAACTAAGCCGAGCTGGCTTAGTTCGCCAGCAGGCGAACTAGTCGGGAAGCTCCTAGTTCGCGTTTTTCGGCGCTTTCGGTTTTTCGCGATTTTGTAAAATGATTCTCGAGTTTTATAAAACGATCTTCGAGTTTTTTAAAACGATCTTCGAGTTTTTTAAAACGATTCTCGAGTTTTATAAAATGATTCTCGAGTTTTATTAAACGATTCTTTGAGTTTTTATAAAACAATCTTCGAGTTTTATAAAACGATTCTCGAGTTTTATAAAATGATTCTCGAGTTTTATAAAACTATTCTCGAGTTTTATAAAACGATTCTCGAGTTTTATAAAATGATTCTCGAGTTTTATAAAACGATTCTCGAGTTTTATAAAACGGTCTTCGAGTTTTATAAAGCTATTCTCGAGTTTTATAAAACGATTCTTCGAGTTTTATAAAACTATTCTCGAGTTTTATAAAACGATTCTTTGAGTTTTATAAAACGATTCTCGAGTTTTATGAAACGATTCTCGAGTTTTATGAAACGATTCTTCGAGTTTTATAAAACGATTCTCGAGTTTTATAAAACGATTCTTCGAGTTTTATAAAACGATTCTCGAGTTTTATAAAACGATTCTTCGAGTTTTATAAAACGATTCTCGAGTTTTATAAAACGATTCTCGAGTTTTATAAAACGATTCTTCGACTTTTATAAAACGATTTCTTTTATATTTTCTGCAGAGACTTTTTGCCATTGATTCCGTTGTGACCGATTTTGACACCAACAGTTAGCCCCCCAGCTTGCTAGGATCATGAGCCTTTAGCGTAAGGTTCTTGCGAGTGGTTAGCCAGTTTTAGTTAAGTTAGGCGGAATTAATGGTTGGAAAGGTCCATTGAAAGTGATCTTTCCACTCTACAGGGAGCGGAAAGCGTTTAAGATTAGGGCTGCGCCTTGTGAAGGCTGCATACGTACCCTTTTGAGGGGATCAAGCCTTTCGTAGTTCGTTTCGGAGTTAAGGTTCGTATGACCTGTTTCCTAGCAAGACCTTTACGGTCTAGTTATATGTTGTGTAGGAATTATCGAGCTTATTGATGTCGATGGCATTTGGACCTTTGCCGGCCTTGAGGCTAGCCTCGTAGGCCGTTTGGTCTGGCCGAGCGTGGCCGTTATAGTTTTCGGACTGGCCGTGTGCGGCTCTGAGTCACTGCCACTTTTGCGGCTTTATTAATAATCAGTTTGCATTTTTAAGAGCGTGTTTTTATTCGTATGAATGTAGCGGGAAGAATATGAGTTGATATTGAGGGAGGTCCGCGAGTTGTCGTCTCGCATTCCTTTTTCCCTTAGTGTATCGCCTTGTTTGTTTGCCCGTTTTAGGATGTTTAGTAAATCGAGTGAGAGTTTAGATATAGACGAAGAGACATGCCTTTAGGATCTCGATTCATGCCTTGAGACGTTAGCGACCAGTGTGCTGGGTTCAGGGCAAGACCTAGGTTTACTTTCGGATTGAGGCTATGCGATGACTAGTCGGCTTTCGTTTTATTTTATATGCCGCGTTTCGTGTTCGGAACGTTTGCGGGCTCGAAGATGTTGCGCGCTCGAAGATGTTGCGTGGTGTTGCGAGGGTTTTGTTTTAACCCTGCTTTGCAGGAACACTTTGGTTCGTTTGCGGATATTCGCAATTAAAATTTACATTCCTGTTTGGATGTTAGGAAGTTTTATGATTTGTGCTAGAGCAATTAGGACCCAAAGTTCGCGTAAGTTGTTTCCCCGAAATGAAGCGTTTTTCGTTATGGTGATTTTTGAAGTGTTGACCTTCCGAGATTCGTACGGCTTTAGGAGCTCTGGTATGAGTGTTTTCTTATACGTCGGGTTTTGTAGGCAACTTGCTTCGGAAATAGAGTGAATTACGAGAATACAGAACTTAGCCGATTTTTGACAAGTTCGCATTATCCATTGAATGTATTGGCTTGGCGTGAAGGTTGTGTTCAGCCGCACAGCCAAGGTCGTATTTGGTAGGGGATTAGACCACGACACTTTCGTGCTATCGAAAAGGTCGAGTCGGTTTGTAAACTTGGCATTGAAGTTAAGGGTGATCAGACAATAGCCAAGTAACGTTTGTCGAGCTTGATATGCCAAGTATGCCCGTGGTTATATAAAACGTTTTTCCGTTGTAGGTTTGATTTATACGATGAAAGTTTCGTATAAACTTTCCTTTGTATGGAAGTTGTTTCTTTTTTACTCGAGGGAGACAGATCCTAAGAAGCTCGATGCAAAGCCCGTGCGGAGTCATTTGCGGGGCGGTCTCATTCTCGGATGTAAACGAGAGGAATGAGAGCGGATGCTCGTGAACCGATGGGATAAAGAGTGAGATCTTTCAGATCGTGTCGCGAGGAGGCAAAGTTTAGATTGGCCGCCTAGTGTCGGATCGTATAGCTTGGTTTTCGCTATAAGGAAAGTACTTTTCGCAAAACCTGTTACGTTTACTTTCGAAAGTTACTTCGTTATGACATGATCCTGACCATACGAAGGATTTCTTGCGTAAGTAACGGGCGATGAATTTAGTAATCGACACGACGCATTGGGTTAACAATGTTTCCGCAGATTTTTCGAGAAACCTTTCCGCTTAGTTTTTGATTCTTCGGTGATGGTTTTTTCGGAGTCACTCGTGGAGTTTTACCAAAATTTATTTCACCGAGATCTAGTCGCAAAATGTTTTAGCGGGTTTATCGGACGGAATGAATCACATGATCAGCCATATGATCAGTCGGCGAGAAGGGAGGTCGTGTTCTCTATTGCTGCTTTGTGTTCTCGATTTTTCTTTTGCCACAAATGTTCTTGATATTATTTCGTGACTCACTTGATTCAACGGAAAATGATAGCACCGTTTGGACGCCTAAAGATTTCTCGTATAATTTTTCGATTCATATACGACACTTGTTTTATCAAGTTCGAAAAGATCTTTATGACTTCGGCAAATTATCGAGTTTCACCCTGAAGTTTCGCAGAGATTTTCTAACCGCATGGTTGCGACGAGAGATGCTGTATAGTCCTCGAGATTATTTCCCAGACAGTTCGGATCAGTCTTTAGTGCTTAGACGGTTTTTAGATTGTCGTTTGCTTTTGGGATGATTTCGACGAGGCGTTGCATCGTCCGAATATTTTTCCGCTTATTTTAGAAAGCGTTTTTTTGATGCGAGGAAAAATTTTCGGCGAAAGAAGAAAAATGAATTTCGTTTGAAGGATTGGAATTTCGTTTAACAAAAAGTCGAGTAAATCGTAAAAAGTCGGAAAACGGTTTTTATCGCAAAACGGCCCGGAAGGACCTAAAACGCGATAAAAACCCATCTCGCGATTTCAATGGAATCTAACCCGCAGATTTGATAACTTTTTGACGGTTTATTCGCAGAAGGAAAATAAAGGCAAGTTTGAAGATAAATAGAAGATTTCCGCGGAAGAAAAGGAAGGATCGAGAAAAATGGAAGATTCCCGAAATACTCAAATCCGGCAAAATGGAAAGATCGAACCGTCAAGGCAAGGAGTATATAAACCAGAGGCGTAGGGCAGAAGAGGGGGACGAATTTCAGAGCTCTCATCTGAGACTTTTACAACTTTTCTACACTTAGAATTTTCCGCACTTAGAAACTTAGGCTTTTTCTCGACAAGTTCGGTTTCTATGACTGGCGCTCAATTACTAGACGAACTCGCCCAGGCAGTTCGATCTCTTGTCCAGCTCTATCAACTGAACTACGTTCGACNTCTCGACAAGTTCGGTTTCTATGACTGGCGCTCAATTACTAGACGAACTCGCCCAGGCAGTTCGATCTCTTGTCCAGCTCTATCAACTGAACTACGTTCGACTTGATCCCCGAAAGGGGTACGTAGGCAGCCTTTCATAAGGTTCAGTCCGAAATCATTCAAACCTTTTTTCCTATCTTTTTCCGTTTTTCGTTATCAAACTGCGACTCGACTAGATCTAGGGTTTTATGTTTGTAACTCGCTGATGGCCCCTGCGGCCAAAGCCTTTGTAATTCCTTGTAATGATCGCAACGCTCGTACGCGAATCGGAAATAAGATCGACTTTCTTTATAAATTCGTTTTATTATGTTTTTCATATTTTTTCCGCATTTATTTGGTTACTTGTCGTTGGCTTTCGCAGAGATCCGGTTCCTCTGGAAAATTAGGGTTTTCCTAAGTTTCCTTATTTAACGGAAATCGACAAGTGTGAATTTCGGTTCCCACAGATGGAACCCCCTAGGAGTAAGAGGTTACGTGGTGATCCAGGTGACAGACCATCCAGGTCCTCCTCCTCTTCCTTGAGGGGAGGTACCGTTGGATGGAATTTTGCTCACCAAGCCTGGGTCGATCCTTGATGATCCTTGGGGCTTAGCGACTCTGATGAGGCACATGAAGCAGACTGGATGTTTTCTCCCCCCGGTTAGCAATCTGACTAAAAGAGACGAGTTTATTGAGATTGCTCATTACATGGGTCAGGTAAGGGTTCTAGCTTCCTTTTATCATATTTCCTTAGGTGGATTTTTATTTAGTTATTTGTCTTTTCGCAGTTTGCTGGAGCTGTTAACAAGGCTCAGCTGAAATTTGAGGAGACGGTGAGTAACACGCCTAATGCTGAAGAATTAGCCCAGGTTACCGAGATGGTTAAAGCTACCAAGGTCGAGCGTGATCAAGCCAGAGCTCAGGTCTTGAGACTCCAATCCGAAGTTGGGAGGCTCGGCTTGAAGTATGATACTCAACAAGGGAAGATCGAGAGCTTGGAAATCGATGTCAGGGTGAAGAGCAGGAAGATTTCGGAGCTAGAGAGTGCTCGAAAAATTGCAGAACAACATGTCCAAGATTTGATCACGTCGTCTCAAGTCAGCCAGAAGAACAAGGAGGCTGAAGTTAAACTTGCTGTTAGGAGGGGAAAGAAGGAAGTCATCGACGCCTACAATAAAATCCTGATCTGTGTTAAGGAGAAGTTCTCCAGAAAGAAAGATGAGGTTGATCTCCAGATCTACGCTCAGGAGCTTCAGGCTAATACGGAGCTCTTGAAGGACTTGCTATCAAATGAGATTCAGAGTGCTGAAGAGGAGTATAATCGCTTGATGTCTTTGATGCCGGAGGCTATCTCTGCTTACGAGAAAGCTCAGGTCTCTGACTTCTCGGTCAGCAAACTTCCTCTCCCTCAACTCTCGGCGAGCTCAGGTACTTTCGAGGTTAACATGTTTAATTCATCCTTTTCTGGAGAGTATGGTTCTAATTTAGGTTTGATGGGCCCTGACTTAGTCCCAGTTGATGTGGTCCCGGAGGGTGTTGGTAAGGAGGTGGATGAAGACGTCCCGGGTGACGAGGCAACCGAAGAGGATCGTGATGCTTCGAAGGTTTCTGGAAGCGGTGGTCAAGGAGAATGAGGACCTGGCCTCCTTCTAGATTATTTTTCTTGTTTTTAGGACGTTTGCCCTACGGGCCTTTGCTTCAGTTTCTGGAACTTATAGCCTGAGGAGGCTTTTAAACCTTAATGATGTTAGGATTTCTTTTGAACCGTTAATGGCCTGAGGAGGCTTTTAAACCTTGTCTTGCCCTTTGGTTTTATTCTTTTGTTTCAAGTTGTGCTTGGTTGTTTAGATCATCAGATTTCGAGTTCCATGACTGGACCAAAATCTTTGAAGGACCCAAATTCTTTTAAGTAGCCTTTGTGGCCATCAGGAACGGCTTATCACGAATCTGAATTCCTTCGAATATTTTCAAGTCTTAGAAACTTCGTTAAAGTATCTTAGTTTCTAGACTCAGATTGGTTGGGACCTGGGCTCATTTGAAGGTTTCTAGACTTCATGTTCGGACTCGTGGTGATCCGGATTTAGGTTCGGATATGTTGCGCTCTGTTTTTAGACAGTAGGATTTCGAGATCTCAGGTTCAGGTTCAGCGTGACCTGGATCTAGGTACCGAGATTTTAGGACCTTGATATCGAAGCTCATGTTCGTCGGCATCTGACTCGGATAGTAGAGTTTTAAGTTTAGGTTCAGGTTCAATGTGACCTGAAGTAGGATTTTGAAACCTTAGGTACGGGTTTGCCGGGACCTGCTTTTAGATAGTAGGGTTTTAAGACCTTAGGTTCAGGTTCAGCGTGACCTGATTTTAGATAATAGGATTTTAAGACCTTAGGTTCAGGTTCAGCGTGACCTGATTTTAGATAATAGGATTTTAAGACCTTAGGTTCAGGTTCAGCGTGACCTGATTTTTAGATAGTAGGATTTTAAGACCTTAGGTTCAGGTTCAATGTGACCTGAAGTAGGATTTTGAAACCTTAGGTCCGGGTTTGCCGGGACCTGCTNACCTGATTTTTAGATAGTAGGATTTTAAGACCTTAGGTTCAGGTTCAATGTGACCTGAAGTAGGATTTTGAAACCTTAGGTCCGGGTTTGCCGGGACCTGCTTTTAGATAGTAGGGTTTTAAGACCTTAGGTTCAGGTTCAGCGTGACCTGATTTTAGATAATAGGATTTTAAGACCTTAGGTTCAGGTTCAGCGTGACTTGATTTTAGATAATAGGATTTTAAGACCTTAGGTTCGAGTTCAGCGTGACCTGATTTTAGATAACAGGATTTTAAGACCTTAGATTCAGGTTCAGCGTGACCTGATTTTTAGATAGTAGGATTTTAAGACCTTAGGTTCAGGTTCAGCGTGATCTGATTTTAGATAGTAAAAACATGAGATATTTGAATATGGATGTTTTTATTATAACTTCGATGGAGTACATAGTCATGGAGTTAATAGCTTGAGCTGGGTGTTCTGAACACGTGCCCCCTTTGAGTGTGGAGATGAGTATGTTGTGGTGAGATTGGGGCTGCACGCATAACGGAGTTACCTACGTACCCAGTCAAGGGATCAAGCCAGACGTAGTTCAATAAATTTTAGGTACCTAATGGTAGTATCTTTTGAGATTCATGGCATTCCATGATCGGATTTCGGGTACCCCGGTTCGTACCTTCATGAGCCTATAAACGCCTGGACGTATCACGTGGATGATTTGGTAGGGGCCTTCCCAATTGGTCCCTAGCGTCCCAGCGTTTGGCTCTTTGGTATGGTTAAAAACTTTCCTGAGTACCAGGTCACCTACAACGAATTGCCGGGACCTGACCTTGGAATTGTAATGTCGGGCCATTGCTTGTTGGTAATTTTGAATGCGGAGCAAGGCTTGATCCCGTCGTTCCTCGATGAGGTCGAGGTGATCAGATAGGAGCTGATTGTTGGCTTCGGGATTTGTCGCGCAGAGCTCTCGGCGGAGGCTCCCGGTGACAGTTTCGGCTGGGACGACAGCCTCCATCCCGTAGGCTAGGGAGAAAAGGGTTTCTTCCGTAGCTCTTCATGGGGTGGTTCGGCATGCCCAGAGTACTTCGGGTAACCTTTCGGACCACGAACTCTTGTCGATTCCAAGGCGTTTCTTGAGGTTTGCTAATACTGACTTATTAGCAGCCTCCGCCTGGCCGTTTCCTTGGGGGTATCGTGGTGTTGACATGGTGAGGCGAATTTTCCACTTGTCGCAGAAGTCTTTAAAGTCGTTGGATATGAACTGTGATCCGTTATCGGTTACGATTTCGTATGGGACGCCGTGGCGGCAAATAACGTCTCTCCATACGAGTCGTTCGGTTTCAACTTTAGTTACCTGTTGGAAAGCCTCAGCTTCTATCCATTTCGTGAAGTAGTCTGTCAGGACTAGTAGGAAGCGTAGCTTCTGCCTTCCTGTTCCAGATACGACTAGTGGTCCTACGATATCCATGGACCATCTCATGAATGGGTATGGGGCGGATATCGAGGACAATTTCTCTGATGGCTGATGTATAAAAGGTGCGTGCCTCTGGCACCTGTCGCATGAGGACGAGTAGGTCTCGCAATCATCGATAATGGTAGGCCAGAAATAGCCTTGTCTTTTGATTCGAATAGCTAAAGCTCTGCCACCGGAATGGTTTCCGCAGGAGCCATCGTGCATTTCTTTCATGAGTTTGATGGCGACGAGGCCGTGGACGCATCTTAGGTAAGGTCCCGATACGCTTCGTTTATAAAGGATAGATTCCATTATGCAGTATCTTGCGCTTATTGCTTTAAGTTTTCGAGCTTCCCATTTATGGGGGGGGACCTTGCCCTCCGAAATATACTGCATGATTGGAATTCTCCAGTCCTCTCTTCCTAGGATTTTGTCGTGGAGGGAGGAGGGAGGTCCCAGCGCGGGATCAGGTTCTCGGGTGTTGTTGCGTCCGGAGGTCGTTCCCCTGGGGATGTTCCTTCTGTTAGGTTCGTCGGAACCTAGGTCTGGAGGAGCGTCTCAAAGTGTGTTATTTATTTCCGGGGCTGGGATTGTGTCCTCGGTTGGAGCTTCGGGCTCGGGGGAATATCTTGTTCTGCGAGTGTTTACTCTTAGGACAAGTGAGCTTGAAGGCTAGATTATGCCCCCGGAGGTGTGCTTTCTGAATTTGCGGGCTTTTGTTTTTGGGAACCAGAATGTGGTTAGGACTTGGGTTGCTGCTGATTCGGAGCAGCTACCTTCTGTTTGCTCTTTCGGTTTGCTATCGATCTCAGCTTTGGTAGCTATGTCGATGCTAGGTTTTTCAATTCCTTCTACGGGTATGATTCGTTTTACTAGGGGATCTGATGTGGATGCCAATGCAGCTAATGCGTCTGCTGAGGAGTTCTCTCCCCGTGGGATTCTCGTTAGCTCGAATTTACTGAATTGTTTAGTGAGGCTTTGTACGACTTCAAGGTATGCCCCCATTCTTTCGTCCCTTGTTTCATACTCGCCGTGGAATTGGCTAGCTACCAGCTGTGAGTCACTGTAGGCGTTCAGCTCTCGGATTCCGAGGCTTAGGGCGAGTCTTAGCCCTGCGATTAGTGCTTCGTATTCGGCTTCGTTGTTTGAAGCATTGAAGCCGAGCCTGTAGGATTGCTCGATGGTTTCTCCGGCTGACGAGGTCAGCCTTAGGCCAATTCCGGAACCTTGTTTTGATGAGGCTCCGTCGACGTACAAGCTCCATTCCGGAACTTCGGCTCTCAGATCTAGCTGTTCAGATGATAGCTCAATGATGAAATCAGCGAGGACCATAGCTTTTATGGCAGCTCGGAGTCTATATTCGATGTCGTATTCGCTGAGCTCTATGGCCCATTTAGCCAATCGTCCTGATTGGCTAGGGCTATGCAGGATCGTGCGTATTGGCTGTGAGGTCATTACCACGATCGAGTGTGATTGGAAGTAAGGTCGCAGTTTCCTGGTGGCTGTGACGACTGCCAGGGCTAACTTTTCCATGATAGGATATCTGGTTTCGGCGTCTATTAGGCTTTTGCTCGTGTAATAGACAGGTCTTTGCTCGTTTTGCTCCTCTCGTACCAGTACGCCGCTAACCGCTGCGGTTGACACGGCGAGGTATAGGTACAGGGGTTCTCCTGTTACTGGTTTGGATAGGATCAGAGGCTCGGAGAGGTAAGCTTTTAATTGTTTGAAAGCTTCCTCGCATTTCTCATCCCACATGAACTTCTTGTTATTTTTTAGAAGTTTGTAGAACGGGAGGCATTTGTCAGTGGATTTGGATATAAATCGGTTCAAAGCGGCGATTCGTCCAGTCAGTCTTTGTACCTCCCTGGTTGTCTTAGGTGACGGCATTTCCAGGAAGGTCGCTATATGTTTCGGGTTGGCTTCGATACCTCTCTCGGTTACGAGGTAGCCAAGGAATTCGCCCGAGGGCACTCCAAAGGTGCATTTTGTGGGGTTTATTTTCATATCGTTTTTGTTGAGGATATCGAAGCATTCTTTTAGGTGGGAGATGTGGTTTTCCCCAGCTGAGGATTTAACCAGCATATCGTCAATGTACACTTCCATAGTTTTTCCGAGCTGTCCGGCGAACATTTTGTTCACAAGCCTCTGGTTGGTAGCTCCCGCGTTTTTTAGTCCGAATGGCATTACCTTGTAACAGTAGGTCCCGCGCTCGGTTATAAATGCGGTTTTTTCTTGATCTTCAGGATTCATCATGATTTGATTATATCCAGAGAAGGCATCCATAAAAGACAGGAGCTGGTTGCCAGCTGTTGCCTCAACGAGGCGATCGATGTGAGGTAACGGGAAGCTGTCTTTAGGGCAGGCCTTATTTAGGTCGGTGAAGTCTACACAGATTCTCCACTTCCCGTTTTTCTTTTTCACTACTACGGGGTTAGCTAGCCAGTCGGGGTAGTGTACTTCACGGATGGACCCTGCTTTCGTGAGTCGATCTACTTTGTCGTTGACAGCTTGGGCTTTTCAAGGCCTAGCTTACGGCGTTTTTGTTTGATCGGTTTGAAAGTAGGATCTACGTTGAGCTTGTGAGTGGTGACGTTTGGGTCTATGCCTCTCATGTCGCTGGTAGCCCATGCAAACGTTTTGACGTTGCTTTTCAGGAAGTCGATTAATTCTATTTTTGTTTCGAGAGGTAACTATGATCCGATGTTCACTTGTTTCTCGGGATCTGTGTCGTCGATGCTAAGTCTTTCGGTTAGGTTCCTAGGGGGACCTCGAATATTTTGTTGCATCTCTCGACCTTCCTGGATCTGTAATTGCTATTGAGGTGATTCCTTGAGGATTCCGAATCCTCCCAAGTAACAGATCCTGGAGATCTTCTGGCTACCTCGTACGGTGGTTATTCCGTCTGGTGTTGGGAATTTCACACATTGGTGATAAGTGGAAGCTNGGGGACCTCGAATATTTTGTTGCATCTCTCGACCTTCCTGGATCTGTAATTGCTATTGAGGTGATTCCTTGAGGATTCCGAATCCTCCCAAGTAACAGATCCTGGAGATCTTCTGGCTACCTCGTACGGTGGTTATTCCGTCTGGTGTTGGGAATTTCACACATTGGTGATAAGTGGAAGCTACTGCCTTCATCTTATGGATCCAGGGTCTTCCTAGGATCGCATGAAATGGAGAAGGCATGTCGATGAGCACGAAATTGGTCATTTTCATGATTCCCCCAGCTATGACTGCGAGCTTGATGGTTCCTAAGGAGGTAACTGTTTCACCAGAGAAACCTACAAGGTTAGCTTTCTGGCCGATAATTTCGTAGTCATCTATTTCCATCCCTTTCAGGGCATTATAGAAGATGAGATCGACCGAGCTTCCGGTATCAACCATGAGCTTAGGCACCTCGTAACCTGCTATGTTCAGGGTGACGATTAAGGCGTCATCGTGAGGTCTGTCGAGGTCTGACGTCTCGCTCTCCCAGAAAGAGATCTTGGTATTGGTTTCAGGATTGGGAGGCTTAGATTGAGCTCTAGAAACAGCCTTCCGCACATGGCTCTTGATTGAGTTAACTGAGTCTTGACATATATCGGAGCCTCCGAGGATATAATCCACTCTTGAGCTAGGGCTCAACTGAGGTGGGGCTTTGCTTAGGAGGGTCTCGATTTGTAGACTCTTCCCTTGGGGAAATTTCCCAAGAATCATGTCAACTCTTTTCTTGGGAGCCGGCGGTGGCGAATCTGTTTCCTTTTCAGGAGATCTTTCACGTTTTGGGGAGGTGTCTCTGGAACCCCTTTTCTGGTAAGGAGGTTGCTTTTTTAGTTCCACGTCCTTTAGTTCACCAGCTACGAATTTAGCTGCCAATTGTCGTTGGAGGTCCCAGCACTCCTCGGTTGAGTGCCCTTTTCGATCGTGATAAGAGCAGTGTTTGTTCTCATCGTAGCCTTTTGTCCTGGGGGTTTTGGTTGTCGCAGCAACAGGTTTTTCCTGTTGGACTTCGTCGACAGCATACGAGTGTTCTCCCTGGGTCTGATGGTTCCGAGAGCTCCCTTTTCTAGAGGGTCCTTTTGTTTCCGAGGTTTCGCCTTTCGGGTGATTCTGGGATTTCTTATGGATTTTATCCAGTGCAGCTGTTTCTTCCTCCAAGGTAATGTATGTCGATGCTTTGTGAAGAGCATCATCGATAGTTGGAGGAGGGTTAAGTGTTAGCTCGGACCAGAATTCTGATTTATACCAGAGGCCTCTTCTAAGGGCTTCGAGGGCCACTTGATCGTTGGGGTTTGAGAGCTTAGGTCTAACTGCTCTGAACTTCTCGATGTAGATTCGTAGCGAATCACCCATTCCTTGCCTGATCTTCCAGAGGTCAGGCTCGGAGGCTTTCTTAAGGATATGGGTCGAGTATTGTTTCATGAAGGCGTTAGTGAGCTGATCGAAGTTATCGATTGAATTTGGTTCGAGGCTCGAACACCATTCGAGAGCTGTTCCGACCAGGTTCTCAGCAAAGGTCCTGCAGTAACCTGCTTCGCATTCTTCTCTTGTGAAATGAGCTTTCACTATAGCTAAGCGGAAGGCTCTCAAGTGAGCCTTGGGGTCTGAGGTCCCGTCATATTCGGGAATCCTAATTTTTCGGGTATCTCTTATGTAAGAGCTAGCAATTTTATCTGTGAATGGGGTTCCACGGGTTTCCTCAATCAAGCTCTCGATTTCGGGAGCTGAGCTTGTTGCTTTATGCACTTGAGCGTTCAGCTTCTGGAGAGCTGCGTGAGTTTGCTCCATGTATCGGCGAATAGCCTCAGGTCCTTCTAGGGGGAGGACAGTTGGGTCTTCGCGAGGAATCTGATGAGAGGATTCTCGACGGGGTCGAGTGTCGTCGTTATCCCAAGCATTAGGTGGGCTAAATCGCTCGTTAGCTTTAGAGCCACCTTGAGGGATGCGACCTGGGGGGTGAGCTGTAGGATCAGCTTCCGCCCTTGGGTTGTCTCGGTTAGGGGTCGCGCTCCCATTTTGGTAAGCTGAAGTTGGTGCTCTATCCCTAGGAAGAGGAGACATTCCTTCTCCAGATCTAAAGATAGGTGGCGGAGGTGGCAATCGTGTGCCGTGTTCGTGAACCCTATTGGGTGCTGAGCTGGTCGTCGCTATGTTACTTCCCATAACGCTGGTTATAGGTGGACTAAACACTGGGGTTGTCCCGGTATGGGGTGTCCGGAGGACAGGCTCTTGCCCATTATGAGCAATGTTGTTGGGGGAAAAGTCCAAGCGTCCGCGAGGGAACGTGGGTTTGGTGAGTCGATCTCGAAAGGCGATTCCTGAGCCTTGACGTTGCGACGGATGAGTTGTCTCGGTTAGAGATCTAGTCACCTCTTCGAACCGTTGTTGCCGGGCAGTTAGCTGTTGCAAGGTACGCTCATTATCCTGAGCTCTTTCTACCAACTGCACCATCATTCGGCACATTTCGGATAGCTGAGCTTCCGAATGATGCGGAGCGTGTTGACGTTGAGGGTTTTCAGGGAGCGTAGCCCCGGTGTTGTTTCCACTGGAAGACCTTGGGTTAGCTATCCCAGTTCGGTTCGGTTGAGCATTAGCCGGAGGCTGTTGCTCGGATCGGTGATCGGCGGATCGAGGTTCCGGATCCTGAGGGTCCGAGTCTCTCCTGTTCGGTGATCCGTCGATCTGGATCACGGGATCCGGGATGGATGGGCTCGTTGCCTGGTTGGATGGATCCATTCTCAAGTTACGGAGTGAAGGATTCAATTATCTCGTCCCCACAGACGGCGCCAAAATGTGAGGGATAAAACTCACTTCTTAATTTAGGTTAGGTTAAGGTTGGGGAGAAGACAATCGTGGGCTGAATCCCTTAAGAACTTAGAGAATGAATTGTTGTNAATGTATGTGAAAAATGTGTGAAAGACGTGACCCCTTTCTCTTCGTTTCTTCCTCCTTTAAATAGCCTCAGGTCACGTGTAACTTCTCCTGATTAGTCTCCGAGATTCTCTCCGCAAACTGGGGGATTTGTAACAGCTTCCTTTTGACTGAATCGCACGCTTCTATCTTCGTATCCTAGGCTGTTTCATTAGGTTCCTATGAAAGAAGCCAGACCTCTTCTCCGTGACCTCTTTCTCGTGACCTCTTTCTTGTGACCTCTTTAGGAACAGCTTCCGTCCTTAGGTGAGCTGTACTCTTCTTCGAGATGATAATCCATGTACGGCCCATTATTAGAGCTGGTTTAACTAGTTTGCTAACTTCAGCCGACGGGCCACATTTGGGCCCAACAGCTAGCATCGATCGACACCAACCTGATGAGATCGATCGATACCCTTTCTGCATCATCGATATACATCCACCTTACGGCATCGATCGACAGTCGCAATACATCATCGATCTACATATATCCGACTGCATCGATCGACACCCACCCGATTGTATCGATCGACAACCATGGTTAGATGAACTGCAAGGATACATAGTCAAGCTGGAACCAGTTGAGGAGATAGTGCATAATTCTGAAGCCTCGCACATTACCGTCCCTAAACATCAGAGACCACCGATTTGGACAGAAGAAGCTGATGGGTTTCACAAAAGAGAGAAAAGGATACATGATCATGTTAAGATTATGGTTCCAAATGCGGTGTTTGAAGCTGAATCTCCTATCCCACCAGATAAAAGTATGGAGTTAAGATCCTATAGTGGAGTATTAGATGATCATCAGCATGTAAAAGTTTCACAGAGAGGGTTGAGATTTAGAGATGAAGTCGATAAAGCCCTAGCAGAAGAAGCATCGATCGACACTGACCAGACACCATCGATCGACATGATCAATCCACAATCGATCGACACTACCATTGGTACATCGATTGACACCAGAAACAAATCAGAGCAGAATGAGTATGAAGTGTGTGGAAATATTTTTGATGGATATACCACCACGCATTCAGACAAGTCTGGGGGAAAGAAGCGGATGAAATGGAAGAAGAGAAAAAGAATCAATGGAGGTTCTCAGTTATCATTGATTTTTCACTTCTCAGATGATGTCAGGAAATCCAAAGTGAGATTACACAAGTCTGTGGGAAAGAAGGGGAGAAACTGGAAGAAGCGGAAACGAACCAAAGGAGGTTCTCCATTACCATGGACTCCTTACTTTTCAGATAGTATCAGAAAATCAAGAGTGCGCAGCAGATGTTTCTCACATCCATATGAAAAGCATAAAGAACTTTTTATTGCTGAGATGATAGACAAAGGAGAAAAGTCTATGGAGGAGGCTTTCACACAAGAATTATAAAGCTTCAAATAGTAGATATGGAGACTTGAATTGGAGCAAGTTCTCATTCTCATCCCGACTGAATCAGATCTCCGGAAGTCAAGCTAATGACTAAAAATAAGCGCTGAGTGGGAGGCAACCCACTGTTAGGTAACTTTAATTATGGTTTTATTTTCATTTATTACTGATATTTTGTTTTCTAAGAATTTCAAGTAAAAAACTGATGAACAGTAACGATGTTACTGTAGCAACGCACTGTAGCACGGAAGATCGAGCGACATTGTAGCAAGTACATCGATCGAATAGTAGCAGGAGTACTGTAGCAGAGCACTGTTCATCGAAAAAACAAAAAAAAAGAGAATTTTGGTTTTATTAGTTATCTATTACTAACTTTTAGACTATTAGTGTTTTATTTATATCAGGTACAAGGAAAAGATAAAGAAGAAGATGAGTTCTGCACCAGCTATCGAAAGACAACTGGCCGGTGTCACTCGACAGATCATCACAAGTATTGATCGCCACTTAACTGTATTGATCGCTACTACATCAAAGCAGGTATACAGTCTTTCTTTGTTAAATATTTTCCTTATGATTTATTGTCCCACCAATCTTAGGTTGTATAACATTGGTCACTGTGTTATTTAAGTCTGGGGGAGGTTCTACTAATATTATGTGCTTAGTTAGCTATTTAAAATAGGGACCCGAGTAGGCGATTGCTCAGCACATCGACCGATGAGACCACCTCGATATCGATCGACAGCACTTCACATCCATCGATCGATTGTCTCTTCATTGTGTCGAATGATCTCTCTACCCATCAACCGATGTGACCATGTCGACATCAATTGACAACACTTCATCAACAACACTTTATTTCGACTAGATTCGAAGCCCTCTACGAGAAATGGAAAATACGATTGATAAAATCAACTCCAAGATATCCTCAGGGCAACGGACAAGCCAAGAGTATTAACAAAACTATCCTCGACGGCCTCAAAAACGCCTTAACGACAAAAAAAGCAAATGGGCAGAGGAGCTTGAAGGAGTTGTGTGGTCGCACACGACCCCAAGGCGAGCGATGGGCGAAGCCCCATTCGCCCTCTTCTACGGAACAGAATACATGATCCCGACAGAAGTAGAATTCCCGGGACTACGCAAGAGGATGCTCCCAGAAAGAGAAGAGTCGAATAACCTAATGATGCTTGACGAACTCGATCTGATTAACGAACGATGGGACCAGGCCCTCGTGCGAATTCAGAATTATCAATAAGCGGCAGCAAAGTACTATAACTCAAACGTACAAGGCCGTAGATTTCAAAAAGGCAAACTAGTCTTACGAAAAGTCTTCCAAAACACCGAAGAACGGAATCCGGGGAAACTAGGAGCAAACTGGGAAGGATCATACAAGGTCATAAAGGTAGTCCAGCCAGGCGCGAATGAAATTGCGAACATGCAGTACAACAAAATTCCCCGATCATGGAATGCAATGCACTTCAAAAATTACTATCACTAAGCAACATGCTCCGCAAAAACTTAACTACGAGACGGCTTGATTCCTACAAAAGGGTACGTAGGCACCTCTTCACAAGGTGAGACCAGCTGTCGCTCCTCGTTAAAAAGGGGGGGGGGAACGGGTGAGTATACGTATACTCGAATTACTCCCGAAAAATTTCAAACTAGAAATTTCTCAAACAATTTTCAACGACGCGGCAAAAAGAAAAACAAAATTCTGAATATAGCGAGATGTCGCCAATGTTCGGAAAACCATCTTTCTGAAATTAAAAAATACAGTCCATCCGCGACAATAAAACATACAAAACTTCTTAAGATATGTATCCTTCGCGAAGGTCCAAGCAACGTTAACATCTACCTCCCATGTTTTTTGCTGATCACAACAAACTCGCAACAGTTCTAAACAAACGTAAGTTATCTCGCAGAGATAGCTCTCATACACCTGACACAAGGGTAATAGCGCTATAAAGAAATCCAGATTTTGGTCATAAACTTCTGGATGCTCGATTCCGACCAGACAAATCGTGTAAGCCAAGAACCTATCGCGAACTTTATATCGGTACGAAATCAGGTTAAAATCGCAACAGGCAAAACAAACGCCGATTAGTCATCGCAAAGCCATAAACCCTAATGTAAACTTAGGTCTTAGCCTAAACCCAGCACACTGGTCTCTAATGTGTCAAGGCATGGATTGAGATCCTAAAGGCATGTCTCTTCATCTACATCTGAATGCTTACTTGATTCCTAAATATCCTAGAACAAGCCATAAAATAAGGGGATCTACGAATAATTGGGATGCGAGACCACAATTCGCGGACCTCCCTCTACCTTCATACAAACAAAAGCATTCTTTTCGAGAAACACAAACTGATTATTCATTCAATAAGGTTGAAAAATAAACGGGGATTCAAAGCCATAACGGCTAGTCCCAAAATCAAAACACGGCCACACATGGCCAAAAAAAAGATTAAAAATAAAGTGTCACACGAGACTACAACTTCAAACATCTTCCGCACACGGAGTCTCATCATCACCCGTCACTTCATCGGAACTCAGAACCGTACCATCACCACCTTCTTCAATCCCTAGAACCTTGCTCTCGTCCATCCTCGGCTAAGAGGCGCACTCAGATTTCAGGCCAGCGAGAACCAAACCGAAGGAACGAGATGCCTCAAAATATCATCTTGTAAATTGAGGTGTTCGATTGCTGGGGAACAGACTTTATTGGACCTTCCCCCCCCCCCCCTCTTTGATAACCCGCCCATTAGGATAAAATGGTCGAGAGCAATTGGTCGAGAAGATTGGTCAAGGATCCACTTGGTGGTTGAGTCGCACACGATAAGGGTCGATCGAGAGTTTCAAGTTCGAGATGGTCGAAGAATGGATCATGACTGAACAATAAGGCGATATAAGCTGATCTACCGTGTTATACAAAGTGTTAGATTGATCAGACGGCTTTTTTGGAAGCATAACATTTTTGAAGCACGACGGGTTTTAAGCACGACAGTTCTAAAGGTCGACGAATCTTAGTCACGAAGTAATCTGCAAAACTTTGTAACTATCAGTATTATATTATTCGGAGACATAATCTTGGAAGCAGGACGGGAAGTAAGCAGGACGGGAAGCAAGCAAGACGGGATCGAAGCACGATGGGAAATCCCGAAGTTGGGCGAAAACCCATATTTCGATATCACGGGACTTTTTGAGGAAGCCGGAGGCTCGGAAAATATTTTCCATCAAGGTCAGAATTATTATGGAGTTTATTAAAAATATTCAGAGCATCAGAATGGGAGCAGAAAAATATTCAGGGTTGATCGCGGGTCAAAAATAAGTCGGAAGGGTCGAAATCGCGTAAATGAACCGAAAAGCTCAAGGTGTCTCAACGCATGCGATCAGGACGTGCTGTCCATCATCTAAGCATCTAAATGTCTACACAGCACGACATGTCTCCGCAGGAAGGAGTGTTACATGCATCTTGACATGTCAAAGCACGAGGTGTCACCGTATCTGCAACAATGCGTATCGACACCCAGTGACCCGTGTGTCGCGATGCAAGCACTCCAGTCATGCAGCAAGCCATTTGGTCGTCCATGCAGGAGAGAGGTGTCACTTTTCATGAGTCCTGGCCATGCTAAAAGACATGTGGAGCACGAGGTGTTGCGACGCATGCGTCCGGAGCCATGCGAAGTGACACACGGGCTGCCACACGGCTTGCTTCTGATCATTGGCTGTTGTGTCCTATAACTAGCCCACGACCCCCTTCCATTTCTTCACATCCAGACCACACCAAAGCCACTCCAAAACGTGAGAGAGAAAAAGAGAGAGAGAAAGTTAGGGTTTCGATAGTTTCTGAGCTTTTTCGAGAGTTTTAGAGAGTTCTCGAGGTCAGTTCCCTACTGATTTTGACTGAGTGCCTAGGGAAGGATCTGTCCAAATCAATCCATCCACTCTATTATTATTCTCTGATGATGAAGTGGAGGTGTTGTCCAAGATCAGTCGAAGTTCTGAAGACCGATCTACCAAGAAGGTAAGTTCTGTCTAATCGACGATTCTCTATGAGTGTAACGCGGAAGCGCTGCCCAAATCAATCCATCCAAGGCATTCATTTTCTTCTACAATCAAAGGGAGGTTCTGTCCGAGTCAAAATCAGTCCAGTCCAGTCCATTCAAGTCGTCCAGGTTGGGTTTTGGCCAAGTCCTCTTCTATCAACCAGCTGCTTGTCGCCTAGAACACTGTTAGTTGGTTATGTTTGAATTATGTTTGGAATTTAGTGTAGATATAGATCGAGTATTCATATAGAATAGAATTCTAATGCTATTGCTTGATAGAGTCCTTAGGGTTACTTTCTATTATTAATCTGGACTAAGCTTAGCAAGGGCTAAACTGAGATGAAATGGAATTAAGACTGAGTTAATAACCTGACTAGGACTAGAGCTAGGATGCATCATGTTTACTATTCTTGTGTGTTGATATGGTTGAGTGCAGGTTCCCGTTATCATTAAAGATAGTTTCATAGCAGGAGGCTAAACTATCTAGGTAACGGTTTGCTTGAGTGATTGCTTGTTTATATAATGCTTGTTGATTGAGGTTAGTCAGCTCTTGGTAAGGGAGTGACTAACCGGTTGAGTTGTTATTTATTAAGTATTGTTATTTACTTGTTTAGATGTTAGTACTAAGTGTCTTTGGCCATATAGGCCGGACTACTGGTACTATTGATTAGTGTTGAGTCTAGATAATATCGCTGTGGGAACCGAGATTCACACTTGTCGATTTCCGTTAAATACGGAAACTTAGGAAAACCCTAATTTTCCAGAGGAACCGGATCTCTACGAAATCCAACGACAAGTAACCAAATAAATGCGGAAAAATATGAAAAACGCAATAATACGAATTTATAAAGAAAGTCGATCTTATTTCCGATTCGCGTAAGAGCGTTGCGATCATTACAAGGAATTACAAAGGCTTTGGCCGCAGGGGCCATCAGCGAGTTATAAACATAAAACCTTAGATCTAGTCGAGTCGCAGCTCGATAATGAAAGACGGGAAAAGATAGGAAAAAAGGTTTGATTGATTTCGGACTGAACCTTATGAAAGGCTGCCTACGTACCCCTTTCGGTGATCAAGTCGAACGTAGTTCAGTTGGTAGAGCTGGTCCAGAGATCGAACTGCCTGGGTGAGTTTGTCTAGTAATTGAGCGCCAGTCATAGAAACCGAACTTGTCGAGAAAAAGCCTAAGTTTCTAAGTGCGGAAAGTTCTAAGTTTAGAAAAGTTGTAAAAGTCTCAGATGAGAGCTCTGGATTTCGTCCCTTTGCTTCTGCCATACGCCTCTTGCTTATATACTCCCTTCCTAGGCGGTTTAGTCTTTCCGTTTCGCCCAGACTCGAGTTTAATGAGAATCTTCCATTTATCTCGATCTTTCCTTTTTTTCCCGCGGAAATCTTCTATTTATCTTCAAACTTGACTTTTATCTTCAAGTTTGACATTTATCTACTTTCTGCGAGTAAATCGCCAAAACGTCGTCGTATCTTCGGGTTGGACTTCGTTTAAAGTCGTGAGTGGCTTTTATCGAGTTTTATGACTTTCTGAGCCGTTTTGCGATAAATCCGTTTTACGACTTTAGACGAGATCGTTTCCTGATACGATGCCGTTTTTGGATAAGTTTCTCGAGTTAATCGTAAAGCTAAGCAATGTTTGATGTTTCGATTAATCATTGCTGTTTTCTACGATTTACTCGGGGTTTTATTAAAAACGCGTTTTGTACGATTTTTACGAAAAATCTCGAATAAATCGTATAGTTTAGGCAATATTCGGTGTTTCGTTTAACCGTTGCCATTTTATACAATTTCCTCGAGTTCTTTTCGAGAAAACTCGAACGATAGGACGGATCAAGATGAAACGGGAGACATTTTGACCGTGATTCGGAATACAATCGTGTCTAGGGACGTATGCCTTGAATCAAGGATGTGGGCTCGAGGCTCGGGATGGTCGGCTCGACGTACGGCGAGCTAGTTCAGCTTGGCCAGGTCGCCATATGGCGAACTAGGCGAAAAGAACCAGTGGGGAAAAGTCAGTAGTTCGCCGGTGGGCGAACTAGTCGGGACGAGACTAGTTCGCCCACTGGCGAACTAAGCCACGCTGGCTTAGTTCGCCGGTGGGCGAACTAGTTGCGACTATTTCGCGTTTTATAGCTGTTTCGGTTTTTCGCGGTTTCGTAAAACGATTCTCGAGTTTTATAAAACGATCTTCGAGTTTTATAAAATGATTCTTCGAGTTTTATAAAATGATTTTCCGAGTTTTATAAAACGATTCTTCGAGTTTTATAAAACGATTCTCGGGTTTTATAAAACGATCTTCGAGTTTTATAAAACGATTCTTCGAGTTTTATAAAACGATTCTTTGTGTTTTATAAAACGATTCTCGAGTTTTATAAAACTGCTTCTCGAGTTTTATAAAACGATCTTCGAGTTTTATAAAACGATTCTTCGAGTTTTATAAAACGATTCTCGGGTTTTATAAAACGATCTTCGAGTTTTATAAAACGATTCTTCGAGTTTTATAAAACGATTCTTTGAGTTTTATAAAACGATTCTCGAGTTTTATAAAACTGCTTCTAGAGTTTTATAAAACGATCTTCGAGTTTTATAAAACGATCTTCGAGTTTTATAAAACGGCTTCTCGAGTTTTATAAAACGATCCTCGAGTTTTATAAAACAATCTTCGAGTTTTATAAAACGGCTTCTCGAGTTTTATAAAACGATCTTCGAGTTTTATAAAACGGCTTCTCGAGTTTTATAAAACGATCCTCGAGTTTTATAAAACGATCTTCGAGTTTTATAAAACGGCTTCTCGAGTTTTATAAAATGATCCTCGAGTTTTATAAATTGATCCTCGAGTTTTATAAAACGATTCTTGAGTTTTATAAAACAATTCTTCGAGTTTTATAAAACGATTCTCGAGTTTTATAAAACGATTCTTCGAGTTTTATAAAACGATTCCCGAGTTTTATAAAACGATCCTCTAGTTTTATAAAACGATTCTCGAGTTTTATAAAACGATCCTCGGGTTTTATAAAATGATTCCTGAGTTTTATAAAATGATCCTTGAGTTTTATAAAACAATCCTCGAGTTTTATAAAACGATTCTTTGGGTTTTATAAAATGATTCCTTCTATATTTCTGCGGGGAGTTTCGGCCGTTGATTCCGTCGTACCGATTTTGACCCCAACAATCGCTAGGTTGTGGATAGTTAGGTTCTGGAATCTATGTCCTTAGGCTAGGTTTTGGAATAAGGTTGTGTTTAGGTTGTTAGTTGTGTCTTGCCGACAGCATGTGTGTAACCCGCCCATGCTAGGCATGTTTAGGGGTGGATTAGTGTGTCCTCAGCCTCGTACCCAGCAGGTTCAAGGAAACCCCTTATTCGTTGGATCGGGAAGACATAGATAGACGGGGTCATGGCCTATGGCTGAGTGTTACACGACGGTGTAACGTCCGGCAGTGACCCGAATGACTGTGGGCTGTCGCGTGGTGACCCGAATGACTGTGGGCCGCGGTCGGTTGAAAGTTCCTTCTTCCGGCCTTTGTTGTAGGGAGTTAGGATGTTGCCGATGTGTAGGAGGAACGCTAAGTCACCAGGGCCCATGTTAGAGTGTCGAGTTAGAGTGTTGTGTCGAGTATAGGGTTATGGAACCCTAGGGTAAGTGTAACACTGATATACGGTGTTACGAGTTAGATCGAGTCGTAGTTAGTTATTATCTTATTATTGTGTTATTGGTGCTTGATTGTTTTGCAGGTTTCTAACATTGTGATCTAATCCCGGGTTAGGTTCCGGGTTAGACTTGGTGTTTGTTTGGGTAGTGTAGACCCGACGTTAGCCTGTGTTGTTTGAGTGATTGCTTATGAATGGTGGTGGATATTGAAGTTATGCGGTATCATTGATTGGCCGATCATGTTTTTGTCTGATTGTTGGTCGACCAGTTAATGATATTTGTATAGTTTTAGTTTCTAACATTACATAAGTACTGAACTCAGGCGTATATATGGTTAACTAGGGATTGGTTGTCACTACAGGAAATAAGAGTAGTAATAGCAGACGGAAAACGCTATAAGTCATGTATAATAGCGCTTCCTTGTCCACTCTGACATCGCCCTTTATAATAGGTTCGACACTTTTAATAGCGATTTTCGTTTCTGCTATAGTTAAACGTACAACAATAACGCGTTTTTTTACACAATTGTTAATATTTCTAATGATGAATTGATTTTATTTTTAAAAATGTAGTATTTAATTTGAATTTTTATAATAAAAACAATTAATAATATTATAAAAGTAAAAAATATTTAAATGATTACAAACATTAATTAAAAGTTAAATTTAATTTATTAATTAAATTTTGTTACAAATAAAATCAGTTTATACATTAACCAAAAAAAATAAACCAAAACCTAAATAAACCCAAAAAACAATTGAACCAAACCTAAGAAACCAAAACCTAAGCTCTAATTTGAGGTTTCCTTCTTCCTGTCACTTTCTTCTCTTCTTCTTGTTTGGATGAGATTTAAGCCGCTGGACAGAGATAGTGACTTGGTTAAGTGCATAGCCATTGGCAAGTGTCCATGCCGTGTATTTACTTTACCTGTAAGATTAATTAAAACCCAACACACCAACATTCATGAGTCAATACTCTGAAAATTCAATAGCAAACAAGAAGAAAGTAAATCATTGTGAATGTCTGTTAAAAGAGAAACCTACCTGCATACCAGCTACTCTTCCCACCAGAAGACTCCTGGAGATTTCCTAAGCTCAAATGATAAGTAATAATGAATGGAAACAACATGAAACCCATTAGGTAAGGACCTGATACTTCATTAAAATCTCAGATCCTTGAAAACCTGATAAAAACAAATCAAAAGAACTCATTAATCAAAACAAAGACATGGCTTTAAGTAAGACAATCAAACAACTCGTTAATCAAAAGAAAGACACAAATTTTAACAAAGAATCAAACTGAAACCCTAATCGAGACCCAATGATACAAAAACAAATAGTCTACCAACTCGAAACCCTATAGCAAAAGAAAATAGTGAGGAAAATAGAAACCATAATCCAAAAAAATCCCAAGTCAAAAGATACCCACACTGAATCGTCGTTTTCATCTCTTTTCCACAAGGCTTGCACGTCGTCAACCTGGATGGTGGTGGTGGTAAAGAGCGACGGTTAAAAGTTGTTCTGGACACGGAGAGAGAAGCAGCGAGAGGGATTGTAGCGGTGGTTTGAGAGTAAGGTGAGACTGGGGACTGAGAGACGATGATGATGAGGGTAGATGGATTGAGAAAGGGAGTTTTTAGCGGAGGATTTCAAGAGATGGAGAAGATAAGATTGTAGTAGTGGTCAGCTTCGGTGTCGAAGCCCTCTCTCTCTCTCTCTCTCATCTCTCTCTCTCTCTCTTTCTCCTCTATGAACTCAATCTCTTCCCCTCTCTCTCTCTCGTTTCTCTGTCTCGTAGATCTCACAAAAAAAAATAATTAAAAACAATTAATCTCAGCCATTGATTCATATCATCCAAGAGTGCAGATAGTGATACATGCCATCAATAATAACCACCAATAGAAAAAAAGGTGAGGATTTGATACAAGAGTGATTTTGGACCTTTGATTCAAATTAATCAATGGTTCAAAAAAACATAATACAAATTGTCTGTTTATTTATTTATAAGTTTTATAAAATTATCTAAAATTTAAATAATTTCATATCATAATTTAATATTTAAAATCTAAATTTTGTATTTGAAAATTTAATTTATTTACGGAATTATAATTTGTTTAAAATTAAGATTTAATGTTTAGGGGTTAGGGTTGAGATTTAGGATTAATTATGTGATTTGATTTTTAATATACTTGGAATTTAAATAATAATTTTGTAAAGATTTGATTTATGATTTTTTGTTTGACTAAAGACTTTATATCTATTTTATTAAAATAGAGCCATTCTTTTTAGGATTAATTATGTGATTTGAGTTTTTGTGATTTATGATTAATTATGTGATTTGAGTTTTTTTTTGACTAAAGACTTTATATCTATTCTATTAAAATAGAGTCATTCTTTTTATCTACTGATACAAGTTGTCATTTAAATTTGGACCCTTTTTAGAGTGTTACAAATAATACAAGTTATATAGTTGATTGAACCGCATTACTTAAATTAAACTGGCAGTTATTTATGGAATAGAGTTTTGGGCTTACTTTTAATTTTATGACATTTAATTGTTGGGCTTTTTGCAAATTTGACTCAAAACTCCAAGTCAAACACAAAACTAACCTCTTCTTTTGACTCATCTTGTTTTTGTCCTATTCACCCCACATCTTCATTTTATTTACGAAAATGCCATTTAAATGTTTTTTGAATTTTTTTTCGAAAATGGCATTTTTACTCTCTCAACCTCATCATCTTCAAGTATTTACAACA
>CAKOAT010205043.1:0-48484 GCA_932364175.1 Eruca vesicaria subsp. sativa
GCATCACCTACCATATCATGAACCCTATCACAATCTACCATTTGTTCCTCTTGGTGATGATAGCTATTACTACTGCTACCTTCATTACGCAAATGCTCAACCGGTTCAATCTGAAAATTGCTATTACTACTGCTACCTTCATTCCTACAACTAGCATCTTCTCCATGTTGATACCAAATATAATAATATGGCATGAAACTTTATTTACTAAATGCTTCCAAACATTTTCACGAGGGCCTAATTTGGTATTGCAACATTTCCGACAAGGACAGAACATCTTACCACTTTACTGCGTGAGTGGTGTAGAATCTGCTTGATGCATAAACGTCTCCAACCCTTCGAGAAATTCTTTCGTCACCTCCCGTTATTATCTCTGTGTGAATACATCCACTTCCGCAACTCGAAAATACTTCCCGGACCGGACATTTTTTTTTTGTTTGATCAAGCTTATAGCTGATTTTTTTTTGGTATGTTTCAAATGAATCACATATGGTGGTATTTATAGAAATTTTCGAATCTGAGCATTTACTAGGAAATTGCTAGGAAAAGTAGGTACAAAACACGTTTTTGATTAATATTCGATATTTTCTATCCATTTCCTCTTAAATTTCGTAGTAACAAATCTTTTCCTTCTAATTTCGTAGTAAACAATTACTAGGACTTTATGAGGAAAAACTTTACTATGAGTTTACGAGGAAAATAACTTTTTCCTCGTAAGGGCCTCGTAAATTTACTTCGAGTTTACGAGGAAAAGTGGTTTCCTCGTAAACTCGAAGTAAACTTGTAGTATTTTTACGAGGAAATATTTTCCTAGTAAACTTTCCAAGTAATGCCTTAGTTTTCTTGTAGTGTTTTTACTTTTAAGTCTATCGAATTTTTCAATGACTAATCCAATAAATTTGGATTACAAATAAAATTTATAAATGGTAGTATATTAAGAGAGGATTTGAAAAAAATGAAATCCTCTAGTTTTAGTATTTTGAAAAAAAATACAGAGAAAAGAAAAATAAAAACATAAACACATATTCGATCCTAAACAAGGGTTTACACTAAACCAAAACCACTATCCTGAAGCTCGACTAAGTTAGCACCTATGGCTTACAACAAAAGGAAAAACCACCGTTAAACTAAGAATCAAAACCCAGTAATTTTCTTAGTTGTGCATCAATTTTTTTTTTGGTAAAGTTGTTCATCGATTTGTTCTGTTAGAATTTTCTTTATTAAATATAAACTGAAGATATTTTTAGTTTTACATTAAAATTATAATATATATATATATATATATATATATATCTTACTATTTGAGTACTAACAAGCTTAAACATAGTAAAATGACTAAATTAGAAACCCTAACTCAAGAGAAATGACCATATGCTAAACTTCATACCAACATAACACATTTTCCCTAGTGTTTCAGATTCGCTGATTGACCAGTGAAATTAATTCTCAATTAACCATTAGTAATAACTCGTACCACTTTTAAGGCACAACATCTTCTTATGAAAAACACTAATAAACCCATGGAACTAGTGTTGTTATCGATATATCTTTAATGATATCTTATATTCGTTTTTCATTCTAGTTGATGTTTAAGGTTTTTGTATAAAGATTAAAACACAAAAAATTAGATAATTAATAATTAATCTTAGTTATAGAAAAGTAATATTCTATAAAGCTAGTTCAGTCAATAATAAAAGAAATTACATTAAATTTTAAAATAAAGACAATAATATTTATTTTGCAACCAAAAATATACTCCCTCTGTTCCTTAAAGATACATATTCTAAAAAAAAAATTTGTTTCTAAAAGATCCATTTTTTTATATTTTCAATGTATGTTTTATTAAATAATTGTAAACTTCAAAAAACTTAATTGCACTAATTGATTTTTGATTGGTTTAAAAGTATGAAAATAAGATAAATACAAAAAACTATGCAAATTTATTGTGTTTTATTAAAAAGTGTGAAAAAGCTAGAATATAGATTTTTTAGGAACAGAGGGAGTATTATGTAAACTCCAACGTCGAACCAAAAAAAGACTCATGACTTGACTGGTTGATGAACATAAAAGTCTTCAAAGCACTAAATGTAATAAAGTAACATGTAGATCACAAAATTTCCCAATTTTCCCCTGTTGGTAAAATCTTTCACAGATTTAACCGTTTGCTTTTGATTTTTCATTTCCACCTCATAACATTTAAAACCAAATAATGAATCGAGTATACCGTGCTAAGACTTTTTATTTCCCACTTTTCAAGTTCTGGAAATGAGCTTACATGTTACTACTTTTTATTTCCCACTTTTCAAGTTCTAGAAATGATCATACACGTTACTTGTGGCCCGTATACCAGGTCATCGAAAATATCAGTATAGCTTATATTGAAATCTTCAATGATCAGTGGTACAAACATGGTTTAATATAGGTAATATTGTGTGTATAACTGTATATATATATATCATGATGGTATTAGATAAATAGTTATATTTAATATAAATACTAAGTTAATACATGCACATTTGCGCAGGATGAGATTTATATATAAATTATTTATGTGTTATTTTTAATTTTTAATTTTGTATTTTATATATTATAAAATAATAAATATATATATTGAATATGAAATCTGTAACTCTTATATATATAATTAATTTAGCGCGAACACTTAAATAAAATAATCATATTTTTTATTTACAATCACTTTAAATCTAATTAGTAAATAATATTATCAAATATATATATATATATATATATTATACTTTTATTTTGATTCTCTAATAAATGAAGCTTTACATTTACATGATTTTATGATCATTTGTATATTTTTATAACAAAAATTTTAAACCATTGATAACATCATTTTTAATGTGAGAGATTTAATATTTATAGTAATTCATCATCTTTGAAAAAAAAAATCAAAGTTTGTCATTAAAGTATTAAGTTCTCAATACTTGTTTAATGCAATTATGGATTTAGATGGTATATATTTAATTTAAACATCACTAAATTCATTTGAATATCTGTAAAATGATTTCTTACGCATTAGTTATATATTTTTTTGTATCGTGCTATAACAATAAATTTAAACTATTAATCAAAAAGTATTATATGTGAAACTTTTAAATGTTTTATTAATTTATAATCATTTTAAAAAATTCAAAATAGAATATAAATGAAAAAATCTAGTTTTGTTTTTGTTATATAGTTACTATTATTGTTTAATTTATTTCCATAATATAAATTTAACAAAAAGAATAGAAGCTATATAATTGTTTATCAAATCTTTCTTATTCAATCATTAATTTTCATATATATATATATATATATTATAACCATATTAGATAATTCCGTAAATTTTATTTAAGGAAATAATGAATAGTATTAATAATAGTTTTATGATTAGTTTAATAAAAAATATATTATATGTTTATATGAACTAGCATTTTTTTAATAAATTTGAAAAACATTCTCATGATTACACGTGACTACGAAAACATATTGTAATGCTTCTTAATTAATATATAGGTGATGAATACAATATGTCCACCAAGAACTATATACTCTTCGTAGTTATCATGATTAAGATGACATAACGGCGTCACATAAATTGTAGTTTTGAAAATTAATTATGTTTGATGTTTTTTTTCTCAAATATGTTGATGTTAACTTACTAATCAGAAGTTGATTTGGTATTTTATCAGAAGTACATCGACTTGTTAGACTCTTTGTTTACAAAAATGCGGCTGCCGCAACTGTTTAATCACTGGTAAAATCTCTGTTCTAAAAATTAGTCGTCTAGCCGCTTAGGCGGCCGCCTAGACGCTAGGCGGCCCTCTTCGGTCCTGATTTATGTCAAATCGCCGTAAAAAATTGGTCGTCTGATTTTAATCCGCCTATCGTCTAACTGCCTAATCTGTTTTTTCTTAATAATATTTTTCATCTATTTATTTGTTTTAAAATTTAATAAATTATAATTTTGATGAAATTATATCATATTAACTTTGTTTATTGTGTTTGTGTGTGTTTATAAGATTCTAAACATGAAAATGTATTAATGTTATACACAATTAAAGATTAATATATCTTATAACATATCAAATAGTCTAAAAATTCTATCCCATATAATTTCCGTTTAATCCCCGATTTTCTCTTTAGGTGCTAGGCCCATTCGAGCCGCCCGACTAACGCCTAACGCATTCTCGAACATGGGGTAAAACGTTTGGTGTGCGGAAGTCGCTGCTAATAAATCATAACCTAATTATATCAAAAGAGTGAAAGAATAATTCGTTAACCATATATATCATTAGAGTAGTGTATTTGATTATGATGTCTATAGTCTATCTCATCACAAGATGTCAAGCACCATACAATAAAGCATTCTAGATTAAAGGTTCGAATTATACATATCATATCCATAAACACAAGAAAAGAGAAGCATGGGAAAACAAGTAAAAAGGATGTCTTGTGCTGGAAGATAAAGAACGGCATCATCATCATCATTCCATGTGATGGTGGGTCACTTTCCCCGTATAGCCTATGATATGCCTTAAATAGTTAAATGTGTTACCAAACCATATTACACAAAATGGATCACTATAGTCTCATTCCTGAGCTCTCTTTTTGAGTTCAATGTAGCGATAGTTTGATGGCTTATTGAAAGATTCGGTTGAGTCAATTGTTTGATCATATATGCTGTATCGATTCAGTTTCAGTGATAGACAGAAATATTATATTTCTTGAAACTTGTAGTACCTCTCCTTTCTATAAAGTCGTTAAGTTATGCACATGTAACGATCTTGTGGATAAATTTAGTGAGATATTGTCACTAAATGAGACTGGTATGCAGTGAGATTGGTAAGAAGAAGTTTTGTTCTTAATAGTGGTTTCAGTGGTCTGAATATTTATGCTACATTTTGTCTTGAAGTAGTGTGGATCCTGTTGTTCCTCCCATGCCAAATCTCACAGATATTTGAGAGTGCCATATATATAGTTGAGTAGTCTTTTTGTTTTATAGGCATATTCCAAGTCCAGTAGTGGAAGTAATGCCATGATTATTACTGAACCAGTTGACTTCATGAGAGTAAGGACAACTTAAGAAGAGTTGGTTCCAAAGAAACCTGAGTGGGTGGGTTTACCAGAAGTACCCAAGTAATCATTTAATCCGGTGGCCACACCATAAAGTTCTGCTTGGAATCTCTTGTACCTATGGTGCTCCATGGGACCAGAATTTTGAAGCATGGAAGGTCTCTTCAACTGTTCAAGAATCATCGTCTGGTTGATCATTTTTAGAGACTTATTAGTAAGGAAAGCATAAAGTGACATGCACTTCTGATTGTGCTTGTGGAGTTGTGGTGGTACTTACCAAGTGTTGGGTTTTAAAAGCCGCATGTATTATATCAGTGTACTGCAACACCTAATTTAAATGGGCCTAACAGTCCGAAAGCTTAGGAAATGGCGGCCTTAAAATAACTGATATTATATAAGAGTCTAGATAATGATAAATCCCCAAATCCAAAAGCAGTTACTACGACATGGATGACGACACATGGCAGAAATCCAACGTAATACCGTCACTCTCATCATAGTCTTTCGCTTTCAGTTCCCAAATCCCGACAATAATCTCTAGCCACCACCACAGGCAGCCATCAAACCTATCCAGCCGCCGCATAAACCGGTCATTACCATTCATAACCAACATGCCGGTTTTATCCACACAAACCAGTTTAAATTTAATGAAAACGGTATCAAATTTGCAATTTCAATAGTAAAAAAAGGTAGCAATTTCAGAATTGATTTATAAGGATCAAATTCTTCCTTTTGAAACTCATATGCTTCACACTATTACAAAATTAACTTATAATTTTTCTTTACAAAACTAAAGAATAAACCATAGATTTGGTATTATGTGGTTCAAGTCTTTTCATGGGCCCGCTGGCAATCCCAATAAATTGATTAATTGAGTGTCGTCTTTATTACACAAAACTACCACACGGACAAAAGCTTAGAAATTATAAAACCACAAATTTCAGAAAAGAAAAATATTATGAAAATAAAAATAGAAAGATTGGTTTCGTAGTTAACTTCCAATCCGGAGTTTTCATCAAAAAGTTACCTCATGTCGGAAAAAAATTAGCTCTTGAAAAAAGAATACCCCGACTAATTCTGCTGTATTGATTAGAGAGCTAAAAAATAAAATTGACGTAGCTCAGGAGGATGACAACGTCACTACCGAAGAACTAGAAATCTTAAGGAGACAACTAATCTTGGCGTTTAAAGAAGAGAACTCCTTTTGGGAACAAAAGAGTAGAGATCAATGGCATAAACATGGGGATAGAAACACAAAATTCCACCATGCCACCACGAAACAGCGAAGAGCTCAGAATCGGATCATAAGTATCAAGGATAAACAAGGGAGGCTGGTAGAGAGTGAAATCGGAGTGGAGAATGTGGCTATTCAATACTTTCGCGACCTCTTCTCTACCTCCTCGCCGACGGAAGTTAACACTTCCCTCCGCTTTATCTCGGAAAAAGTTTCTCAAACGGACAACAGGTTACTCTTGGAAGAACCGTCTGAACAGGAAATTAAAAAAGCTCTTTTTGACATAAACCCGGATAAAGCGCCCGGTCCGGATGGTATGACTAGCAAGTTGTTCCAGAAGTTCTGGAATGAAATGAAGGATGATATTATTCGACTGGTACGAGATTTCTTCGCGACCGGAAGTTTTGATCCACTACTAAATCAGACGAATATTTGCCTTATACCGAAGAAGAAGAAACCCCGGGACATGTCTGAGTTCAGACCGATTAGTCTCTGCAATGTTAGCTATAAGATTATTTCTAAGCTATTGTGCAAGAGACTTAAAAGGCTGATTCCACGACTGATCTCAGACACTCAATCAGCCTTTGTGGCCAAACGCTTGATTACAGACAACATCCTGATAGCACAAGAAAACTTCCATGCCCTAAGAACCAACCAAAGATGTAGACTAGATTTCATGGCAATCAAGACAGATATGAGTAAAGCCTACGATAGAGTGGAATGGAGTTTTCTAGCAACCTTGATGCTTAAGATGGGCTTTGATGCACGACTGGTTGACCTCATTATGTGGTGTGTTACGTCGGTCTCATATCAAGTCTTAGTCAATGGACAGCCGAGAGGGCGGATATCTCCAAAGAGGGGCCTGAGACAAGGAGACCCCTTATCCCCCTTTTTATTTATCTTATGTACGGAAGCTTTAATTTCGCTTCTAAACGGTGCAGAAGCGGAACATAAGATCGTGGGCCTCCGAGTGGCTCAAGCAAGTCCAAGGACCTCTCATCTCCTCTTCGCGGATGATAGTCTTTTCTTTTGTAAGGCTGAAGTAAGCCAATGCAAAGAGATCATGGACATTATTGATATTTATGGGAAAGCCTCGGGACAGAAATTAAATCCGGCGAAATCCTCGATGTTTTTTGGAAATCGTGTGGATCACCTTCGAAAAAGAGAAATTAAGGAAGCATTGGGGTTCTCGACGGAAGGAGGCATGGGGATGTACCTTGGATTACCTGAGAACATCTGTGGATCGAAAACAAAAGTCTTTTCTTATGTACAAGACATGATGAATGGGCGAGTAAACAACTGGTCTTCGAGACTCCTCTCTAAGGGGGGAAAAGAAGTCCAGATTAAGGAGGTGGCCCAAGCAGTCCCAACATACCCAATGTCGTGCTATTTGATTCCACAAGGCATCACTGACAAACTAAGTAGTACGACTTCAAACTTTTGGTGGAGCTCGAAGCAGAACAGCAGAGGTTTACATTGGATAGCATGGGATGAGATCTGTACCCCTAAGAATCTAGGGGGACTAGGTTTCCGTCATCTCCATGATTTCAATTTAGCACTTCTTGCAAAACAATTATGGCGCTTGATTCACTACCCAAACTCCTTACTGGCACGCGTCTTAAAAGGAAGGTACTACAAGCATACCTCTCCTTTGGATGATCGACGTACATACTCACCTTCATATGGTTGGCGAAGTATTATGGCAGCAAAACCACTTCTGAAATTGGGACTACGAAAGAGGATTGGAACGGGCCGAGATACGAAGGTGTGGAGTGACCACTGGGTCCCTGATTTGGTGGCCCGTCCACCCAGGCCTGCTGACCATATTGTATACAGACTTCCCCAACTCCCCGTTCAGGCCCTTATTAGGAATGATACGAAGGAGTGGGATATACATCTTTTACGGGAGTATTTCCAGCCGGATGACATTCCCTTGATCCTTGGGATTAGACCGTCACACTCCGATACCCTGGACGGATATATCTGGGATTACACAAAGACAGGGATCTACTCGGTTAAAACTGGCTATGACCTGCTCCAGACGACTAAGACGAGCCCTACTCAGGATTTGGTTCTCGAACCAAGTATCAATGGCCTTCTGGGTCACGTGTGGAGGATAGAAGCCCCGAGCAAGATGAAACATTTCTTGTGGCAAGCTATCTCGGGCTGTGTACCGACAGCAGAGAGGCTCACGTACAGACACCTGGGCACCGATAGGAGTTGTCCTAGATGTGCTGGCCCAGTGGAGTCGATTAACCACCTTCTTTTTGAGTGCCCCCCAGCCCTACAGGTTTGGGCTTTATCGGACTACCCGTCCATTCCGGGTGACTTCCCGAGTACATCTATTTACCAAAATATAAACTTCCTCTTTTGGAAGAGAAAAGAAGTGGCTCCTCGGAGACCACAATTCGATACCTTTCCATGGATCTGTTGGTTCATCTGGAAGGCTAGGAACGACAAACTCTTCAACGGGAAAGTCGTCTCCCCGATGGATACCCTTCAACATGCGTCGTTAGAGGCAGAATGCTGGAGGAAGGCAAACGAGAGCGAGGAAGAAGAGGAGGTGGAGGTGCATGTGCTTCCTTCACTAGAGACAGCGACAGAACCCCCTGGGCTTCCCCGAATCCCAACCTGCCAAATCGATGCCTCTTGGATCGACAATGGTAGTGTGAGTGGCTTAGGATGGAGTTGTAAGGATTACATGGGTGCTGAACGCTTCGGACTACGAGCATGTAACAGAAGCCGATCAGCCTTGCATGCTGAGATGGAAGGCCTACTCTGGGCAGTTTCGTGCCTGCAAGACTTGAGGATATTAGCGGTACAGATCGAAACGGACTGTTCGGATCTTGTAGACATGGCGACCAACCCGGAGGATTGGCCAAATTTCGCGACAGAGATTGAGATACTCCAACAATCAATGGAAGTTTTTGAGGTTGTGAGCCTGTCTCACATTCCCCGTTGTAAGAATGGCCGTGCGGACGCACTCGCAAAGGAAGCAAGGAAGAAAGGTTTTATATTCTCCCATATAGATCAGACCAGGTCACACGGAAATTCCCTCCGGGGATCGGCTCGTCTGACCACCACTTGATCTTGCAATGATGGGTAGCTGACAAAAAAAAAAAAAAAAAAAAAGTTAACTTCTATTAACATTGTTTTGTTAAAGATTTGGGAGAGATCTCATAACCGCGTAATCAACATTTTATACGTGATCGTGACCTGTCCGGTGACTACTGTAATAACGTGATGCTTTAAGAAAATATTGTTTTCAGTAACGTACCATAGACATAATTTCTTAATTAGTCGGTTTACAAATTTTATTTTATTTGTCAAATATCTAGTTCGCGACATTTTTTTAGATTATTGGATGGTATATTATATACATGGTATTTTGATCAAAAAATAAAAATAAATACATGGTATTTGATTAACATTATCTTATTTTGCTGAGTAGTCCAGTGGCGTGCTGTCACAGAACTAAAATATAGTAGTACCGGTATCTCCATTGGCACACTATTTTTTCCTCTATAATTTAAACTAAAATAGAATAATTCTATCATTGTGTAAATTTTGATCCAATAGTTTACTCTATATTAGAATTACTCTATTATAGAGTGAAATATAGAGGAATGTTATGTTTCACTCTATATTTGGAGTGAAGTAATGGTATTAGAGCATCTCCAACCCAAACATATTTTCTTTTTTATAATTTTTAGAAAACTAAAATAACTCTATTTTAGAATGATTTTTACTATAATGGTTCATTCTAAACTAGAGTTACTCTATTTTCTACTTTGTAATGGAATAACTCTATTTTAGAGTGAACCATTGGAATAAAAATCACTCTAAAATATAGTTACTTTATTTTGTGGAAATTATAAAGAAAAAAATAGGTTTGGGTTAGAGAGATTCTTACTCTATATTTCATTTTATAATAAAGTAACTCTATTATATAATCAACCATTGGAGCAAAATATACACTATAATATAATTACTCCATTTTAATATAAGTTATATAACAAAAAAATAGTATGCCATTGGAGATGATCTAACTACCTGAATTAGCAATTCAACGTTTCCAGTTTCCACTACTCCTATATTATAAATACAAACTAGGTATACAATCAAAGTTTTACAAACTCTGCAAAAGTTACATTTAATTCTTGTTATAAAAATAAAAGCAAGTAATATAATTAAATCTCAAAGGCCCTTTGTCAAAAAAAAGTAATATAAAATTTTTTGTTTATTACAGCCCAAGCTAACATAGACCTCGACTTCAACTACTATGTCTTAATCATGCACTAATTTAGTTATTAAAATCGTTTTAAACTTTATTTATGTGTTGATATAAAATTCTTTTAGAATATGTGGTACTTGACCAAAGAGTCCAACAATCTAGCTATTACTGTAACTAGCAACAAGTAACTGGTATTGTTACTTCTTAATGTAGGAGTGATTTTTTTTAATAATTTTGTGGATTATTTTACTAACATGAACCATCGTTAATCCAATGTGATATATGATTAAAATCTGAAGTGACAGATTGTTTTAGTGATATATCAACCAAATACATGCACCATAGATAAAAGCAAGTATGTGCGTATCCTGTATTTATTTATATACATATTAGATTATGATCCGTCCTTAAAAGGGCGGATATATTTCCTATCGAAAATATAGTTTATGTAATGAAAATTATGATTTTGAATAAATTTTTATTTTAATTCTTTTGTGAAATTTATCTTAAATTATTTATATGAGTTATTTTGTTATTTTAAATATGACTAAATTTTTGTTAAACTTATTTCAAACTGATTTTATTACATAAATTTTAATTTTAATAAAATAGTTTATATTTTAACCCGCTATGTATTGATAAAATTAATTTTGTGTGTATTAACTTTTTCTATAATTATATTAAATTTAGTTTATATGATTTAATTTTTTTATTTTAAATGAAACTATTTCTCTAAATATTTGAGATAATTAAGACCCGTATTATGATTTTGTTGAATTAGTCATTTACTATTGTTAGATAAAGATGTCATATTTCAGTTTTCTGGTCTCATCAAACATGAAGAATGGGATTAGTTGTTAAAAATACGTATGTGCTATATATATTTGTCATTAAATTTTTCATGCGATTTAAAAACATTAAGTAACCGTTTAATATTATTAGTGTGATGAAAGAAGTGGATCTCTAATATATAGAGATTAAAGGGAAGTTTGAAATGTATTTTCTAAGAAGGGAAGGCCAAAATGTATTTAAATTTTGTAATAGTTATAAAAGTATGAAAAACAATGGCAGTTACTATTAAAGACTAATATTTGATTTTTGAAATATATAAAAATAAATAAATGGACTAAATTTTTATCGATAGGGCATGATCCTATTTTAATAGTATTGATGCAAATGCTTTCTTTGTAGCAAAGTTGAATAAATAGCAGTTTAAGAAAATATTTTCTTTGTATTTTTTTCCTGGATTGAGCATGGTATTATGAAATAGTCAACCAAAAGATATGGTAGAAGCCAGGAGTAGAAGACCTTTATACACACTAGTACTAATGGTAACGACTAACAAGTTAGGCAGCCTAGTTAAACAATGTATACAGGTATCTGTACATATATTTTCATTTAGTTGCTGATATACTTTCAAATTGGACATGAACCATTCGTGTTTTTTTTATTTGTTATGTGTATCGTAAAATCAATGCCAATTTTCCCTTAACAGACTGGCAATTAAGAAATTTAACATCTATCTTATTAAAATATAAGTACAAAACAAACTTACATATTTAAGTGATTTATTACAGATTTTACATTGTTTTTACTCTTCCTAACTACTTAATTAATTAAATTTAGCATAATAATTTTGTAAATATTTTTTAATCTTGTTTCAAGTGTTCCATTACCAATTTTGTCATTAAGATATTACTCCTATATTTCATCATTAATTATATTTTTATCATTTAAAACAAACAGGAAATTTACCTAATTCTTTTTTTCTAATAATTAATACTTCGACTAATAATTTTCTATTATAACTAATTATATTTAAATACATTATACATTTTATTTAGAAGAAAATCTAATATATTTACAGAATATTTCTAAAACATAGGCAAACCAACTCACCACATAATCTTAAATATATAATTTTAATTTACTCATAATACAAGTATTTACCATTATATAATAATAAAAATAGTTATCTGTATACTCCATGCCTCAATTTTTAATAATTTTGAATTTAATATTTATTATTTATAAATTCATATAAATAATTAAGAAAAATATATAATTTGTGAAAAAAAAATCACTTTATTGTTCGAGATGGCCTTAAGAATGTGATTAGTAGTTTTGATAGGTGTTATTTATAACCCCATTTATTTATACAACACTAAATTCACAGTAATCAAGCTTTATCATTTTAAAAAAAAAATCACAGCTTTTGAAATAAACTACAATTATATGAATGTTTTGTAGAATTAAATATCCATAATAATTTTTTAGACTTTTTATAAAATTTTATAGCAATAAAATATAAAGTTCAGTTATATGAATGTTTTGTAGAATTAAATTTTACAAAAAATTTTCTACAGCAAAAAAAGTTAAAATTATAATCATTTTACCAATCAGACCCAATAGATTGAGAGACTAAAAAAAAAAAAAAACACAACCCACCACGTGAGGATCGGACGGGGAAAATCGTCGAACTTTTAAGATCATCTTTGATTAGGTGTGTGTACTCCTTAATTTCAGAACCTTCTTCTTTCTTTTGCCTTAGTCATTTTTATTTATCCTTCTGTATTTTTTTGGGAACAAATCTTTCTGTATTTTCTAAAATTAAAATAAAGAAAAGAAAACCCCAAAAAGAGAGAGATTTTGATCAAGCAAAAGAAAGAATTTTTGAAGAGAAAGCAAATATATTCTGTTTCTCACCTTATATATAATCATCCCATCTCTGTTTCGTATCTCTATAACCTCTGTTTTTTCCGAGAACAGTTTTCAGCTTTCTCAGAAAGTTTGTTCATCAATCAAACAAAAAAAAAACTCTGTTTTGACAAACTGGGTCTTCTCTTTTCTTGTCAAGTCTGCATCTTTCTCTTCTATTTTACATTGTTTAATCTCTTCTCGAGTTTTCGATCATAGAAACAACCGCAAAATAAGCTTTCTCCACAGAAAGACTTTTATTTCTTCTCCAAGTTAACTCAGCAAATTTCGTTTCTTTTTTTTTAAATTAAAACAGAAAAAAAAAACATTTCTTGTCCGTAAATTGCGTTGCCCTTAAATTAAGCTGTCCTAACGTCAAAACTCAAACACTCGCTTGCGTGTCTTCCTCTTAAATTCCCCCCATCTCTTTCTCTCTCTCTCTCGTCCCTCTCTGTTTCTCTCTGTTTTTTCAAACAAGAATCAAGAAACCCAATCTCTCTCTTTCTCTCTCTCTCCCTCTAGAGAAAGGAATCATGGTGTTCGACAAAGGGTCAATGAAAAAATCGAACCTTGATCGCTTCCTTCATTGCACAACACCTGTAGTGCCACCCCAATCTCTCCCCAAGGTCTGAAACTTTCTATGTTTCTTTCTTCTCTCTTTAATAATTTTATTTTATTATTAAAAAAAGTGATTTCTTTTTGCAGACGGAGATTAGGAGTTTGAATCGGATTTGGCATCAATCAGAGAGAGAAAAGGTTGAGTTTTTCAGATTGAGTGATCTATGGGATTGTTACGACGAGTGGAGTGCTTATGGAGCTGGTGTTCCCATTCGTCTCACCAATGGAGAATCTCTTGTTCAATACTACGTTCCTTATCTCTCTGCAATCCAGATCTTCATCTCTCGCTCTTCCTTGATCCGCTTAAGGTACCACTTTGAGAGCTTTTAAGATTTGAAACTTTGGTGATCCTTTTGATAATGGAATGGGTTTGTTACTTAGGGATGAGTCTGAGTATGGGGAAAGTGAGACGAGAGATTCGTTTAGTGATTCATATAGTGAAGAGAGTGAAAGTGATAAGCTTTCAAGAAGTGCTGCTTCTGATGAAGGGCTTGAGCATGACGCTATTTTACACCCTAATGATCGTTTGGGCTATCTTTATTTGCAACACTTTGAGAGATCAGCTCCTTATGCTCGAGTTCCTCTCATGGATAAGGTAACTTTCAATGCAGCTTATAATGATGATATGATCATTTAAAGACCTAGACTTGGGATGACACATGTTGATTTTTTTGATTCAGATCAATGAGTTGGCTCGAAGGTACCCTGGATTGATGTCGCTGAGAAGCGTAGATTTGTCCCCAGCAAGTTGGATGGCTGTAGCGTGGTACCCTATTTACCATATACCAATGGGAAGGACCATCAAAGATTTGTCTACTTGTTTTCTCACTTATCACACTCTTTCATCTTCTTTCCAAGGTATTACTACTACTAATCCTTTCAATCCAAATTTAAACATTTACATATAGCTTCCAACTTTTTAAAATATTTTATATAATATAAATTCCTAAATATTTTTTTTAATACTAATTCGCTTATATAGTCTCTAAAATCTCAGGACCGGCATTGGTTACATATATATATGGCAAAAATGTAACCCTTATGGTCTCTTGATATACAGATATGGAGCCAGAAGAGAATGGAGGGGAGAAGGAGAGGGCTCGGAAGGAAGGAGAAGGTGTAACTTTGCTTCCTTTCGGGTTAGCCACTTACAAGATGCAAGGCAATGTATGGCTCAGGGAAGACGATCATGGTCAAGATCAAGAACGAGTTCTGTCGCTGCTAAGTGTTGCTGATTCTTGGCTAAAACAGCTAAGAGTCCAACACCATGACTTCAACTACTTTTCAAGAATGGCTCACCGATGATTTTCAACTGTAGATTTGTTTTTATATATCTTATTACTTTTTTTTTTCTCCCGGGGTCGCAATACAATAACCATGTTTGGAGCACAGTAGCGGTTAAGAGGAGGTTCAAACACTCACTGAGCGTTTCCTTAAAGTGGCTGCTGCGTTTTGCGTGTAGAATAGCTTTTGAGTCCCTATATATGGGAGATGTTATATTTATAATGGAGTGGTGATCTTGTTGAAAGAGTGTTTCTTGTTTCTTGATAACATTGGGTCTTCAGTCTTGTCTTGTAACTCATTAACATTTTAATGAAATAGTAAACGAAACCTTCTGATCATTTTTGTAATTGTTTTTACGAAATCTGAGGATTTTATAAGATATCTTTCAATTTATTTTTAGTTTAATTTCGGTAGGGATCCCTTCAGAAATTAAGATAGAAAATTATTGAGATATATTTATGATTATTTGATTCATGTCTCTTACTAATTCAGTTTGGTTCAATTTTCTTACACAAAATGGAAAAGTGGGACCTTTTGGAGACAAGATTGTCAAACATGTGGTGGAGAGAAACTAGAGATTGTGGACCTTGTACTGTAAAATTGACTTCATGGAAGTGTTTGGTCCCTCCATCGATTTTTCTAGACCTACTTGTATATGGAGTATTATTATTTTTTTGTTTATTTAATGGAACGAATCATCTGCTAACAATTAGAAAGGAAACTCATTACGTGGTAGGCACATTTCATTTTCCCGTGATAAATAATATTAATTGAGCTTTATTAGTATTATTATTTTCATTACTTGCAAACAGAAACAATCTAAAGAATTAAAGAAAACGATGCTTTGGGGTTTCTTCTTGACCTGAATTCACGTTGTCGATGTTTTGAAGACTCAAAGAGGCATCTAATTCCGAAACTGACCAGTACTTTTTATTTTTTTTATTTAAATATCGACCACACTTACTTCTTTTCACATTCAATATCTAATTTTCTTTTTGGTTACTGTCACATATTCATACCGTTAATAGCAATGACCGATTTAGAGGTAATGCTCACATGTGCTAGCAGTTAGGACATATTTCTTTTGCTTAAAATTATTCACATAATATTTTTTTTTTGGGCAAAAAATTATTCACATATATTGGATTTCTTTTTAAAATTTTGAACACGATCCATGTTTTTTAGATGGCCCTCTTAGTTATTGTTGATAATGTTTAAAAATGTTGATAATGTGAGACAACCTACAAAAATAATATCTTTGTAAAAAAAAATGATTATCATTATAATCCACTCTAGAAACTTACACATTTGGTAGACCAATTTATAGGGTTAAGCCCGAATGATTCACATGATAGAAGACACAAACAGATGTTTAGACCTAAAGCCCTGAATACTTAAATTCTAAAATAACTTTTGAAATAACGTTATATTTCAAGTGCGCTGTAGAAATTAGTTCGTACATTACACCAGAACCAATACAATTCATTAAAAAATGTTACAAAACCAACTACACTAAAATTCCACTCTATTTGCTTTTTTTTTTTTTGTAACTGCCACTCTATTTGTTTCATTACAATTAATTGACTTGAATTGCTGGACCAATTAAATACCTTATCTTGTTTAGCTATTGATTTCAGTTTTATCTAACACTAACGATGATATACTAATTTATTTACGAGGATACTTCAGATTACGTCTTATCTAATAAAATCAACTTTTAACCACTAACCATACTTCTGAAAAGAACACAAACGTCTAACCCCTTAGATATTTAATAAGTATAATAAAAGAGTTCAACAACCAACAAGCCACGAACACTTGATAGTGTACCAAAGTCAAATATGCGGTTTTGATATATATCCACTCAAAATATTTTTCTGTTTATGCGCATCATACGAAGACCTACAACACCGTTATCTGTTTGCATTATTTCTTGATATCTTTTTGGAAAATGTTACCCAAACGAACATGTTCTCGTCCCATCATCATGTGATGATCACAACCTCATAATGGATTAGTTTTTATTTTCTTTTATTTTGTTGGTTTTGCTTTTGGTAGCCAGTTTGGGGTCTGCACATGTTTTCTTTAAGAGCAAAATATAATGAACTTAGATAATCTTATAACGACTCTACAGAAACTAGATTTATAGACAAAAAGTTCTTATCTAATATAGGTTTAGATTTGCACCTGCTCTTTTGGTTTATAATTTGTAGTTCAAACCGTATATATCTGAACTGAACCAAAAGTAATGGAGATTATAAATTTATAATAGTAGTATCAGTGCCGGTCCTGGGCCAAGCCGAATAAAACATTCGACTTCGGCCCCCAAATTTTTTAGAAAAAAATATATGTAAATAGGCCCCCAAAAAAAAATTTTAAGCCCTCAAATTCGATTAATTTTTTTTAGTGGAGATCGTTAAAATATCGCCTTAGGCCCTCGAAATTCCAGGACCGGCCCTGAATAGTATCAGGCATCTCGAAATGTAAAATAAAAATATACCATAAAGATATAGTAGTAGTGTAGTACATGGAAGCCCTCGTAGTGGAAGACTTTTGAATCTGCTTACTAAGAACATTTTTGGTGTTTTATTCTATTTTTCTCTACTCTAGTGTATAGTACATGCAAGCCCTCATAGTGGAAGATTTTTGAATCCGTTTAATAAGAACATTCATGTATTTTCGATTTTTTCTCTTCAAAACTGACGAATTTATTTGAAATCTACTATATTTTCAAGTAATCTTGTTTTTTTTCATCATAGAATCTTGATTTTTTTTTTCATCATAGAATCTTGAATATAGTTGTGTAAAGAAAGACTGTAATATATTGTAAACTTGTATTGAATAATGAAAATATTACACTGTATTATACAACAGTGAAAGCCGTTATATCCCCTAACCCTAATAGTAGTTCTCTTATTAGGATTCGAATATATCTATTAGGCCTCAGTCCTGATCTTAAGGTGAATCTTGATCCCAGTAAGATTCCCTAGTAAATTGCTTTATTTTGAAAACAATTCCATTGTTGTAACATTTTGGAAGTTAAAAATAGTAAAATAGATTTTATCATAAAATAGAGTTTAGATTAGAAAATAGAGGACTATTGACGAGTTGATAAAGTTGTCATATATGTGGATCAAAATTTGAACACCGAACCAGCTTTATAGTTTATACATGTATCACCGATTCACCAAGCATATCGAAGTCAACAGACCGGACCAAACTGCCAAGTTCATCAAACACTTTGTTTTGTATTTAGCAAGATTTACAAGAACCAGAGAACCCTTTCTTAAATCCTCAATCATGTCTGAAACTAAAACTAGAATATAATCTATCTTTGTGGAAAATTATCTCTATATCTATCAAGAATCTGATTCGATACATGCGGACGGTCCCGATCCTTTAAATCCATCAACTGGATCAGTGAGTATATTGATGAATCAATTAAATTTTATTTTAACGTGTCAGTGACCTAATACTAACTTTTACGTCATTGATTGATAAGAAATTAAGAAATAAAGATTGGGAAATTAATAGATATTATTGATGCGGTGACTCTTTTCAAAACTAAAAGCTTTGCAACCCAAGATCGATGACAAGAATAATTTCTTTTAAGTTGTTCTTTTTGCCTTTTTTTCTTAGATATATGATCATAGGACTTACTAATGACCTCATCGATATGTAGCATTTCCACCAGATTAATAGATAAGCCTCCTGCATTTTGTCGTCTTTGTTCCAACGAACTTGCAATATAAGTACCGGTTATAAATTCATAACACTATTATGACGCAATGGTGTCAGTTCCCATGTACTTGGCTTCCCGTCTTCTGTTTTCTTTCCATCTATTTGTGATGTTTTCCCAGCAGCTGATGAAGTATATGATGAGATCATTCCTCCACTCAGGTATCCTAGGATTATTACTGTTAGTGGATCACAAGTCTTATTATCGTTTTGTGGGTTTTTGTGATTCAATTGTTTTGAGTATATTAGACATTTAGGGAGCGATTGGTTGAACTATAACGGTAGAAAGTTTATAGAAGAATTAGTCTGTAGAATTTGTAGTTGTAGAAATTAAATAAGAAAAAAATATATTCCTATAATAATCCTACAACGGCATTTTTTTTCTTTAGAAAATAAAGTTCCTACCATCATTTTTTTGGGCAACTACTTAAAGTATAATTGTTGATTTCTATGATTATAGATAAAAAATAAAGCTAAAATCACTAGTTAAAACTCAACCAATCACCCCTTTAATATTGTAAAAAACACACTATGTACTACAATATCCAAGACCTCTCTGTCTTCCAAAACTTTGTTTGCTTACAATGACAAGTCAGTCAAGTTGTCGTATGGACCAAAAATTTGAACACCGGATAGCTCAGTATAACGAAGGAAGGCAGGGCCAAAATGTCAAATTCATCAATATTCTCTCAGGCCCAAAACTCTAACTAAACCGTCTGAAGCTATAACCAATAAGAGCATCTACAAATTACAATTGAAATCTGTCTCACCATTATATTATTATTTTTATAAAAAGTTTCTCAAAAGCTTGAGAAACTAATGTGAGATTCCTCATTTCATAGCCTTAAATGTGTTTCTCAAACTTTTGCGAGACCATAATAACATGTCATAAGTCCCACATTGATTCCTTCAGACGTGTCAATGGGGGAAGCAAGCCAAGCCGTTATCTGAATTTCTAGACTCCCAATTGCACGTGGCCTAAGAATCTGATTAGATACAATTAGCCGGTCCTAATTGTTCATCACAATTGCACATACGAATATCTGGTTAAAGACGTTGCGATGAGTTCAATACAGCCTAGTGTGGTCCAGTTGTCGTGCCAAGTGGGTATGCACGTCTCTGACTTGTCCCTAGATATTTAGTGCAAGTCCAGTTTCTATGGAACTTTCGATGCGCAAGTAGCTTAACTGCCAAAAAAAGTCAGCGGTGTTCTGATGAAGTCGATCCTGATTTTGAGCTCTATCACAAGTTCACAACTATTTACTGGGACATGTTCATGCATTACAAAGACTTGTAGGAAGCACGAGCAGCTTTGTGCGTATATATGAATATATGACACTGATTTTAATGGAGAAAATCAGAAGTTTATTCTGGAACTTAGATTGTTCAAAGATCTTAATACCGCTGATTTGGTTACTCTTCCTGCACGTAACAAGGATCTAAGGAAAATACTAGAACAGTCCCACCTGTAAAATAAGTCTAACAAAACATTGGCTCTACCAAAACTAGTTACCTAAGACTAGTACGACCTGTAGTTGAGAAAGACAATGCTCTAACTTTAAGTCCGGAGTCTACTCAATCTGGCACGAGGGCTCGGCTTTGTTTTGAGAATCAGCTCTCCAGAAGAAGCCAGTGTTGTAAAGAAGGCAAATAAATTGTGGGATGTTAGCAAGAAACTAGTTGGTTGATTTAAACATGCAAGAGGTTTCATATTATTCTCCTGGGATTTTACTAATCACAATCAATGGTGTTAATAGCGTGGACAAATAACTCTAAAAATTATGTCAGGGGTTATTCGTGGCTTACACTGTCTAAAGAAGCTTTGAAGTTGGGTTTCATGATTAGTACACACGCCAAATCTTAGTCACCATGAAGACAAGGAAGGCCAAGGCATGAAAGGAACAACAAATGATCATATCAATACACCATGAAGATAATAAAGAGTTTAATAGCACACAGAAACTCACAAAGAAGATAGAAGGATTCAGTATCTGGTGAAAACACTCCAGCAAATCATTATCAGTTTTAGTTACTGAAGAAAAACATGAACAGGTAAAAGTTGAGCCTGCAAAGAGAAAACAAAAGAGCAAAGGTGTAATGTGCTATGAGTAGAGTACGATGATCATGGGAAAAACAAAAGATATATGTTTACTCTCAAGCAGCAGCCTTCTGTTCCTTGCTCAATGCAATCACGACTTTCTTCAAGATGACATCGATAGGCTGGTGTGCATTCTCCACGGCTTTTGCAATAGCTTGCCACTTCTCACCATGCTTCGGCTCACAAGCTACACATTTGGCAAGGACCTCCTTCTGACTCTCTTCAGTGCCATTCTGAAGTTCAAATTTGTAATACAAGGCCCAGAAATCACCAATATCTGGGGCGAGGGTCACCGCCCGTTTTAGCCACGCTCCGGCTTTCTCCAACTTCTTGTCTTGCCAGAAGAGCTGGGCAACGGCTGCAGTGACATACGGGTCACGATCACACTTTTTCAAAGCATCCATACTCTTTGTTTTCCGGCGAGGACGTGGTGCCATCTCGATGTCCGCAGCCCAGAGGATACCACTGTCGGGACACTCTTGGAGAGCCTTAGACATCAGGTGCTCTGCCTCTCTCTTGTTGTCATGCTTCAGTTCAACACGAATAGCAGCTAACCATAGCTCATCTGTCTTAGGATTCTTCTTCCTGGCGGTGGTGAGAATAGCTCGGGCTTTGTTCAGCCCACTCACTCTCTCTTCAAGATTAGCCTGCGCGAGCCACAGAGGTACGCACTCTGGACAGTGCTTCAAACCAGATTCATAAGCTTTCCTGGCCTGTTCCTGATGATTGAAACGTTCCTCGAGCTGTCCAAGCATCAACCAAAGCTTGAAGAATCTTGGGAACTGTTTCAAGCCTTCATTAATCAATTTCCTCTCCGCCTCAACGTCACCAAGTTCTCTCTCAACAATGGCAGATTTCATCCAGACCCTCTCAGTCCCACCTCTTTCCCGTGCTTTTGCAAGAAGCATTCTTGCCCTCTCCGGCTCCTTGTTCTCAAACTCTAGCTTGAATGCAGCGAGCCATATTTCCTCAGAGTTAGGAATTGCAGCATAAGCCTCTTGAAGAATAGCACGAGCTGCTGGAACATCTCCAGCAAGCCACTTCTCTTTAGCACCCATGAGCCAGAGAACTTCAGCCTGAGGGACATATGTCACAGCCTTACGTAACAAGGCATCAAGGGACTCCTTACTCCCGTGGCTCTTTTCAAGCTGAGCCGCTTTAAGCCAGATACTTTTCTTGGTCAAGAATACAGTAAGAGAATGGGCATATATTGCTCTTGCAGTCTCAATGGAACCCCTCTTCTTGCACTCCTCTGCATCAGCAACCCATGTTCTCTTTCTATCCTCTTCCTCGACTCCAATACCAATAGTGTTCTTGATAATTGCCTGACATGTAGCGACCGACCCGGCTCTCTCAGAGGCCTCAGCCTCATTCATCCAATTCTCTCGGTCAATAACAACCCCTTCTCTCTGCAGAGTCTTTATACCCCTATCAATAATCTTCCCCACCATAGAGGTGTTCCCATTAGCTTCCTCAAGCTTCGCAGCTGTAATCCAAATAGCCGGCTCCTTAGGAAGCTTCTCTCTAGCTCGATTCAACACCTTCCTTGAATTATCATATGTTTCAAGCCTCGCAAGTGCCAACCATAGTTCCAGATGCAAAGGGCAGCACTCCACAGCCCTGTGAAGCAGAACCCTCGCATCTTCCTCATTAGCCAACTCAACAACAGCCTTCCATAGCCTCACCGAGTCAGGAATATGCTCCAGTCCCTTTCTCAGCACCCTACTCTTGTTCTCCTCATCACGCTCCAGCTTCGCAGCCTCCAACCATAGCTTCACAGAATTGGGTATTAGCTTAACTCCCCTTGCAATCACCGCCTTGGCATCTTCAGGATTAGCCAACCTACAAGCTTCAAGCCAAACATCTTCATTTTTCGGACACTCTTCACAACCCCTCTGTATCTGAAGCCTAGCAGCTTTAATCTTCCCATCCATCTCCTCAACTCTAGCTGCAGCAATCCATCCATTAGGATTCTTCGGATTCGACTGAGTCAAACTCTTGTACAACAACCTAGCTCTGTTCCTATCGTAAATCTCCTCATCAGTTGTCCTTTTCATACTCTTCAAATCAGTCAAGTAACCTTTAGGATCCACAACAGTTTGCCCCGAAACATTATCCGACAACCTATCAAGCTTCAGAGACAACACAGTCCCTCTCCCCTCACCAATAGCAGTCAAATCCGTCACTGGAGTCTGCCCCCACGGCGTCTCCGAACCACCAGCAGCTCTGCTCTTCGGATCCAACGCCATCACAAGCTCCTTCTCCTTCTTAGCCTTCTCCAAAAGAGTGTCAGGAATAGGCACAAAGCTCTCAAACTTCTTCTTCTTGTTACGCAACGAGTAATCCCCAATCTCAGGGATACTATCCCACTCATCCGCAGACAACGTATGCAACTTCCTCTTCAAATCAGCAAACTGCTCAGTAATCTTAGGGTTACTCGCCCTATACTTCTCAATCTCCTCCTTAAGCTTCGCCTCCCTCCTGTCTTTCCTCCTCGAATCCATCCTCTGATCAATACTCTCCCAGATCGCATCAGCCTCCTTATCATCCTCATCGTACTCCGCATTCGCAAACAAACCAGCGTCGTTCCCTTCAAACTCATCAAACTTCTGATTCTCATCGTATCCCTTCTCCTCCGCCTCCTCATCCTCCTCCGCCTTCTCAGCCGGAGCAGGCGCTGCAGCCGCCTGCGCAGCCGCGGATCTATCGGGAAGATCGGGAGCCGCGCGAGCGGGACCGATATCAGACCTAGTAGTGAATCCTGTAGCGCCACGACCTAATCCGGCGACGTAATTCGACGGAGGCCTCGAATTGAGGAAATCGAGACGAGGCTTCGAAGGAGGAGGTGCGGCGGCTCCTCCTTGCATCCCGCCGAGGAGAGGGATTTGGATGATTACGGTGGAGAAACGAGAGACGCCGAGATCGGAGAGGAGAAGATTCGAATTCGTGAGGGTAGGGTTTGGTATACGGAGGGAGTGGCGGAGGAGGTGTTGAGGGAGATCGGTGCGTTGGTGGATTAATTGTTCGAAGGCGGAGATGGTTGTTGCGTTAGGGTTTACGTCGAAGGAGAGAGTCTTCCCGTTCGGGATCGAGAGGAACACCATCGTTTGTAACTTCGAAGATATTCTTAGAAGACTGAAAGAAACAAAAACTAAATAAGGGCGAGCGTGGCTTAATCATAGGCGAAAGAGTCGGTTTAAGTAAAGACGTGGGCTTGGATTTGGGCTCTTTTGAATCCGTTCTTGTTGAAGCCTATTTGAAGCTTTTGGAAAACTTTTTCTAAAATTTCTCAAACGACGCCGTTAAACATGCTACCTTCATTCATTCAGAAAGGTCTTCCCAATTGAGCTATCCCCGCACATTGATTATTTGGCCCATACTACAAAAAGAAAATTATTTGGCCCATAGTTATCTATATTATTATAATCGAAACTAGATTTTGATCCGCACGGCCGTGCGGGATTATATATCAAATTTATTTTTCAAAATTTAAAATAATTAATTCTGTTATTAATAATTTGAATAAAATTTTATTTATTTACTAAATATATAATATAATATAATTTATATTATATTATTTTTAGTTTTTATAATTATGTGCATACAATTTACTAATAACTTAATATACAACGATATATGGAAATGAATTAATTACATTATTATTTTTTTGTGAATTATTTATATGATCTAACTTTGCTTACTTAAAACTAAAAGAATAGATGTGTACTTTTCAACTGATTAGTTGTTTTAACCTAATTTAAAGCAGTTTGATATTAATTTATATTGTTAATAGTATTTAGACCGATTATTAAAGTAAAACTAGATTTAGACATGTGCGGATGCGTGAATATTATTTCCAGTTTTTAATAGATAACAGTATAATGTTTTGTTTTTATTCTGAACATGTTTTTTAACTTGGCAAACTCACTCATAGTTTTTTCTTCTTTCATTTTCTCTACAAATTTAGAAGACAACAAAAATAGAGAATTCATGTAAAATGTTGTGGAATCACTTGTTTTAGTACAAACCACTGTCAAAAGTTTATGTTATTTTCTAATAGTTCTCGTATGAGAATCAAACATGTTGTTATCAAACCAAAATCTATATTGTTCATTTCAGTTTGGCTACGACTTGCCTTTTTTGCTGATTGTGGAAGTACCAATAACACCATCATCTGAAAGCTCTTGATGATCTTCAAGAGCTTATCCAGATCTGATCAATCTTCTAGCACTTATCCAGTGACACCACCTCCACAATGACCAAACGGGAAAAGACGCTCAGACATGTCCGAATAACCTGAGCTTGAACCGTGAAGGTAATGCGTTAATAAATTTATCTCTTGATGGTCCATCTCCATTGAAGGGTAGTGGTAGCTTAAGAAGTGACTTTTAAAAGACCGGATCTGGTTCATGATTTCATCTCTCTCCTCTCGACGTTTGTCTCCATGCATTGATGGCACAATAAAGTTACTACTCCTCATTTTCTCAGTAAGCTAATCCACTCTATATACATTTAAAAAAAATACAATTCAGCTATCCGACATATAAGATATATAGAGACCAGAGAGCTTAAGAACCCGAGGGCCTTTGATCTTGTGTTGCAGAAGATAACAACTTGATTGATATAAACCTCCCATAAAGATCACTAAGCGTATCAAGCTTCCACTCTTCTTTTCCAGCATCAACATAATATTGTTTGATTCCCTGGAAAAAAGTAAAATGTTGTAGTCTCATGGTTGAAGTTAAGAGTCAAGCATAAGAAACACTCATTTCAAGAGTTAGCTCATCACACTTTACAAGTATTCTCTTGGGATCCATCATAAACTTGTTTGTCTTCTCCAATACTCTTACCACTGATGCAGACTTATGCCTGAATATTTGTGTGTACTCCTATATGAAGAAAGTTCCCTTCATGAAGACAATACCAGAACCTGAATCATTGAGCCAAACATATATGTCATGCAATCTAAATTAAAGCTTCCTCGTCCTAACCATCAACCATGTAATACAATGTATAAGCAAAGCGTGAAAAAACAGATATCAGCCTAATTTGTAGAAGAGAATAAAGGACCTACCTTTGCGTACGAAAGCACTCACGTTGTTCCAACTCTTTTGATCTCTCTTTCATCTTCTTCATGGTTTAAAAACCCATCTCACCTTTCATTACTCCATCCATTCTTATGATTCAGCAATCATAAAAACTTCCAATTCAATTCATTATTCATATGAATTTAAGAATCAGAGATCAGAGAAACGTACATAAGATTAACTAATTTTACTTTTCACTACTCAGAGTTCATTGACTCAAGCTCTAGACGATGGCTACGATGAGCTTTCAGAGGAAATACATATTGAATAGGTTTAAGCTAATGATTATGTAAAATTATATTAAATTGGTCTATTTAAGTATGTTTAGTTACAACATATTTCAATAGGTCCAAAGTTTAAACATGCCATGGTAAATTTCAAATAGGACTCTAAATTAATAGATTAGATGGTAGCAAAAATGGTAAAAAAATTGACCCCATCTCGGGTTTAGTTGCAGCAAATATGAAAACCAACCTATTTTCCTCACGTATTACAAACAAAAAACAGAAGATCATTATGTCCACACCAAGAAAATACTATGATCAATTTGGTAGCAGTCTACAAATCGTCAGTCAAAGAGCATTTGAAGCGGCTGTTTACAAGCTATCCACACCTGTTAATCTCCAGTTGGTCTTTCATTGGCTGCGACAGCACCTCCACCCTACAATGATCAAGATGAGAGTAGCTTACAAATCATTGACCGTAGTGTCTTTGAAGTGGCATGAAAAAATCCCCAAAACTACTAAAGCTTCTGTAAGTTCTTCATGGAAACGTTTGAGCTGTCTCGGGGAAGGTGCTCATGGTGTTGTTCACTTAGTCATACGAAATAATTATGTTGAGGGTGATGCTTTGCCATTAAAAATCGCCATAAAAAATGCACCTATATTATCTTCTTTCAGTATTCGAGATGAAGAACGGATTTTAAAAGATCTTTAATCTCCTCATGTTATAACTTGCTATGGTAGAAATATCACACCGGCTGAAACTCGACCCCTAGGGAGTGACTACAACTTGATCCTTGAGTATTGTTCTGGTGGCAGTATCGCAGATTTTCTCAAGTTCGGAGGAATAGGGATGGCGGAGTCCGATGTTCAGGTATTTGCTCTACACATCCTCAAAGGTATCAACTATGTACACTCAAATAAAATCATCTACTGTGATATTAATCCGGCTAATATCCTCCTAAACCGGTTAATTGCTCATCTGTGTTTGGTTGTTTAATGCCTAATGGATTTGAGCCAAAGCTTGCTGATTTTGGTTTAGCTGCGAAAAACTTCAGATGAGGGACACTATTGTACATGTCTCCCGAGCTTTTATTGAATGGAAATTTGGATTATTGTGTCAAATATAGGCGTATGGATGCACTATTTTCCAGATGTTTACTGGGAAAAAACCCTCGGAGTGAGCTTGGCCACGTCGACAGGAAGAAACTGAAATATGTTATGGGCAACAACAATGTCTTACCTGAAATACCCATGTGGTTATCTGATGATGCAAGAGACTTTTTAGGAAAATTCTTGGAAAAAGATCCTCAAAAAGGTAAAATTTATGAATTTGTTGAAACACAAATTTGTAGCTTCAATCTTTGACTACTCCTGCTAGAAAGAGAGAAGGTATTGAAGGTGGAAGAAGTTAAGCCATATATTAGGAGGAAGAATTTTAAAGAGATTTCAAAGAATGTTGTTGAAGTGTTAATTTTCAATATTATGTAAATTATGGCGATGTATTCAGTTTTTTTTTAAATGTAATAAATGCATTATGTAATTATTTGTTCAATCTGGTATATTGATTTTAAGTTAAACCCATTATTCTACACTTCTGTATAGTTTTAATATGTTTTAAATTTATGACATTTAAACATTAATAATTTCAAAAATAAAAATATTTGATATTTTAAATGAATATTTATTTAGAATTCTGTAACATATTTGAAAGGATTATAGTAACATTAATGGAAAAGATTAAATATCTAATATCTTAGTATAAAATATTATTGTATAGTGAACAAATGCTTCCACTAATATTTAATATGTGATGGTTTATTTATACTGAAAAATGATAACCACATGGGTTTACAAAAATTGCATAACACATCTGATTATGTTTTTCAGTATAAGAGGGAAATTAAATTTTTCAATTTACTAGGTTCTTATAACTTTCTTATCAAAAAGCACATGTGTTATTCATCGCTGTAAAAGTTATTGGTTATAAGTGAATACCTAGTGGCGTTTAACGTAACGACCACAACAAGCTTGAAAAATGAAGATTCCAAAAAAAAAGAAAGAAAGAAAGAAAAACGAAGACCACACCAGCAACATCAAAAGACAAAACACAATATGTAGCATTGGTAAACGATTTTACCATCACTATCAAATCCAAATAAAACGTGAATTCTTCACAGCATAATCATGTGCTCTACTATGCATTATATAAAACGAAAGCGCAAGTGCTCCTAGCAGTGTTCAAACAAGATCCAAAATGCATGAAAAGCAACCATTACATGATATGACAAATGGTGTGTAAACTAAATTTGTGCCATATAATTTCTATATTTACATTCAACAACTAAATTCTATTTGCAGCAACCAATATAAATATTCAAGATTTGAAATAAATGCAGAAACTTTCAAATTGCAACAGCAAAAGCCAAAATACAACTTATTGCCATTGTAAATTAGTATTTTGGAAGCACATCGTATCATTATATTATTCTTTCTATCTTCTCATTTTTGCTTTGATGTTAAACACATAAATATAATGTCACTTACTGCATCCGCGTTTGCATCTTCCTCAAAAGATGTATCAGTTACAGCCCTAAATAATATTTCTAACAGTAAGTTAACTATCTCTCGAACATTTACATTTTTTGTTTAGTCAGCTCAATTAAATATATCTCTAAAACCGTAACTTCTGAACTGTTTCTCAGGGAAAAAATAAACCAGTATCTCAAATACTCCACAATTTCCTTGCAGTTCTCAAGCAATTTCGAACCAAATCAGTAAGTTCATTATTATTTCAAGATTTCATAGCATGTAAGTTTTTTTAACTTTGTGATTGTTTTTACAGGCTATGAAGATTATGGTGATGCAAATTACTCGTGTGAACATTGTAATTCTTTGATGTGGTACAATGAGCGCATAAACAAAAGAAGAAATTGTTACCTCCAAAGTTTTCAATTTGTTGTATGCATGGAAAAATAGAGCTGCCTCCCCCTCTAGTGTTGCCTCAAGTACTTTTGGATCTTCTATTCAGAGAAGATGGTGAAAGCATTAATATCAGAGATAACATAAGAGCTTATAATTCAATGTTTGCTTTTACCTCTATGGGTTGAGAAATTGATGCTTTCGTGAACAATAGACGTAGACCTTATGTCTTTAGGCTTCATGGTCAAAACTTTCATTAAATTGGAAGCTTTCTGTCTGAAGAAGGAATCCCTCCTGCATTTGCTCAGTTGTATATATTTTATACTGAAAATGAAGTAAGCAACCGAATATCAGCTTTCAGGTAACTCATGAAACTAATAAAATCTTTTATTTACATATTTTTAAGGATCATTGTGGTTTTACCTTTGTTACATAAAGTATCGAGTTAATGTTATTACTAATACATAAACTTTTGATATTTCAGTTCAAAATGAAGAGCACCAAATTCTCAGTCTAAAACCCTACGTGCTGATATTTTGGAAGCTATTAGATCTATGCTAGATGAATGCAACCCCTACGCACATATCAGGTCCGGCTCTGAGAATTATGGGGGTTAAGGCGATTTCAACTAATTTTTTTTGTTTTTTTTACAGATTTGGGGGCCTAAATATATTTTTTGGGGTCTTCCTATATATAATTTTTTCTAAAAAAATTTATGGGCCAAAGCCAATGTTTCATCCGGCATTTCCCAACGCCAGCCCTGGCACAAATACTCAGAACCGCAAGGGATGGATTTGGTAATGCATTACATTCTTCTGATGTGAAGATCATATTGATTTCCGGTCGTGGGACAAATGAAAAAAACCTATAATCTTCCAACAAGTTCTGAAGTTGCTGCATTATTTTTTGGAGATTTTTAAAATGATGATGAAGTTGATTCTCGAGATATTATTGTGGAAACAAAGAGAAAAAAGTTGGTAAGGATAAGTGAGCTTCACCCTGCATATTTGCCTCTACAATATCCATTGCTATTTCCATTTGGTGAAGATGGTTATCATATTGATCTACATCTTAAGAGGACGACAACAACATCAAAAAAAGGCATGGTCTAAAGTTAGCATGCGAGAATTTTTTTGCATACATAATCATTGAGCGCTATAACCAATACAATGCTTTTATGTTCTCCGGGAAACTGTTTCAGAAATTTATGGTCGATGGTTATACAATGATAAAAGCAGAAAGAATTGGATATCTCAAGCTAAACCAGAAGACATTACGTGCAAATAAATACAAACGTTTCAGCTTATGCAACAAATGGAAACCAAGATTCTACAAAGTGTAGAAAAAGAATCGTCTTACCTTCAACATATGTGGGAGGTGAACGTTATATGCAAGAAAATTACATGGATGCAATGGCTGTGTGTCAAAATTTTGGTTATCCAGAATAATTATTTAAATTACTTGCAATCCTAAATTTCCGGAGATTATAAGACATCTACAAGAACGAAGACCACAATCACAAGACAGAGCTGACATTTTGGCCCATGTCTTCAAGATGAAGTTGGATAGTCTCATATTTGAAATACATAGCAAAAACTTTTTTGGTTCATCAAGAGGAGGTAAGTTATCACTACTATATTAGTGTGACAGTATATATATATTTTTCATATAGTTTGACTTTATCTATTTTATTGAACAGTAATATATACGATAGAGTTCCAGAAACGAGGCCTTTTTTATGCCCACATTTTGCTATGGCTGAAGCCGTGTTCAAAAAGCCTACAGCAAGTGACATTGACAAAGTAATTTGTGCTGAAATTCCTGATCAAGCCACTGATCAAATACTCCATGATATAGTGAAAGAACTCATGATTCATGGTCCATATGGGTTAGCAAATCCACGACCCCTTGCACGGACAAAGGATAATGCATCAAGATATTCCCCAAAGACTTCTCGAATGATACCTATCTCAATAAAGAAGAGCTCCCAGTTTATCGCATAAGAAATGAAGGTAGTTTTGTTGAAAAAAGCGGAGTTCCTATAGACAATCGGTTTGTAATTCCTTACAATCCCCATTTGCTCCTAAAATATCATGAACATAAAATGTTGAATGGTGCAACCAGACAAGAGCAATCAAGTATTTATTCAAATACATCAATAAAGGTAATGATAGAGTCACTGCAACACCAACAATTCCTAAATAGGTTTCAACAAATGAGGTGGGAGGTGGGTCGAATGTTATAGACAAAATAAAGCGGTATTTTGATTGCAGGTGATTTTTAAATTCTCTAAATTCTTATGTAAATCTCATTTTATTAAAGTTTTCAATAATTATTTTACTTTTATTTTTATATGATACTTTTTCAAAGGTATGTATCACCTGGTGAAGGATCTTGGCGAATATTTGGGTTTGAGATTCATCACAGCAGCACAACTGTGCAAAGATTGGCGGTTCATTTACCAGGAGAGCACACCTGCACATACGAAAGTGATGATGATGTTGACGATATTTTAGCTAAAGATGCAAATCAAACATCACAGCTTTAAGAGTGGATGAAAAATGAACGAACGTGAAGAAGCAAGAAAGTTGGGTTATATTGAGTTTCCATTGTTCTATGTCTGGAACAAGAATCCTGAAGAATGGACGAAACGTAAAAGGATTACAGCTGTTGGGCGAATCCACTTTGTTTCACCAAGTATAATTTTTTATTTTTTTATTTATCTAAAGCTGCTTTTTGCAAAGGTCAAAGGTCCATAGAATATAAAAACCATATATTATGATTTTAACTAACACATGAAAGCTATGTTAACATAACCGAATCTAGTTAAAATTTAATATAATATGGATATAGATAACAGCTATGACTTGCAATATTATGAATTAATATCTATTATATGTTATATAGGTTATTAAGTTTGAATAATAATTATTAATATGTGCTGCTTGGTGAATATTATACTTTTACCATTTTTCAACAGGCTCCGGTCAATTATTTTATCTAAGGCTGCTACTAACCAGGGTCATAGGTCTTACAAGCTTTGAGGATATTAAAACCGTTGATGGAGTTGAGTACCTGAGCTTTCAAATGCATGTTATGCTTTAGGACTCCTTGACGACGACCAAGAGTATATTGATGCTATCATAGAAGCTAGCAATTGGGGATCAGCACCTTTCATACGTAAATTGTTTACGAGAGTCTTAAGCTCACAAAGTTTGTCACAACCTAAATATGTTTGGTCAGAAACATGGCATTTTCTTGCAGAGGATATACTATATATGCAAAGAAGAATTCAACAAAACCCAGGTTCTAAAAATATAATTTTGTTTTACCATTTTTTATTTTCTTTATTTTCTGATTTTTGGGTCAATATTTGCATACCTAGAGTTACCGGAAGACCAGCTAGAGAGTCTAGCATTGCTTGAAATTGAGAAGCTTCTATGGTCAAGCGGGAGTAGCCTAAAAAACCATACATCAATGCCTCAACCAGAGAACAATAATATTCCATCTTTGGTAAACATATTGATTTGTGAAGAGAAATGTTATAACCAAGCTTTATGCGCTGAAAAGCATCAACAACTACTGACATCACTAACAGATGAACAAAGGAATGTTTATGATCGTATTGTGGCTTCTGTTGAATCTCAATCTGGAGGTGTTTTGTTTGTTAATGGTTTTGGAGGTACTGGAAATACTTATCTTTGGAAGACTTTTTCCACACACATCAGATCTAAAGGAGAAATCGTCACTAATGTAGCTTCCAGTGGAATGACAGCTTTTCTGTTAGATGGAAGATGGACTGCTCATTCACGTTTCTCAATACCCACACAGGTAAACGAAAGTACTGTATGCAATTTTACCCCGGTAGTGAACTAGCTGAGTTACTACTGGAATCCAAGTTGATTATCTGGGATGAAGCACTGATGTTGCATAGGAATTGTTTTGGGGCTTTTGATAAAAGTTTGAGAGATATATCACAAACAGCAAAGGTCCCTATTGCTGAAAGACCAATTAGTGGGAAGACTGTTGTCTTTGGAGGTGATTTTCGCCAAGTGTTTCATGTTATTCCTAAAGGGGGTAGGGGGCCAATTGTTCAAGCTTCCCTTACTTCTTCAGTGTTGTGGCGCTATTGTACAACACTTTCGCTAACGAGAAATATGAGGCTATTAGTTGATGCAGACCCTGCAGATAATGAATCCATCAAAGCATTTTCTGAATGGATTTTGAAACTCGGGGATGGAAAGCTATCAGAACCAAACAATGGTGAGGCTGAGATCAGTATCCCAAGTGATCTGCTTCTTATGGACTCAAATGACCATATTGCTTCAATCACCAATGCCATTTATCCATCATTTGTTGAAAATCTTAGAGAATAATCTTTCTTTAAGGATCGTGCAATACTTTGTCCTACTAATGATGTTGTCGAGAAGGTAAACAATGACAAATGGATATTTTCCCTGGGGATTCAAGGGAATACTATAGCTCAGACAGAATCTTCCGTTCTAATACTACTACAATCAGAGATAATAGTGTCTCTGTTGAATTCTTAAATTCAATAAAATGTTCTGGACTACCAAACCATGTTCTTAAGTTGAAGATAAGAGTTCCTGTGATGATTTTAAGGAACATAGACCAGAACAATGGTTTGTGCAATGGGACAAGATTACAGATAACTAAGATGGGATAACATGTTTTGGCTGCTTGAGTCATTACCCAAATCCAAAGAGGTGATTCAGACAAGATATTCTATATTGCAAGAACTTTGCTCACACCTACAGATGTGAAATTGCCTTTTAAATTTCAACGCAGACAGTTTCCCATAGCTCCTTGCTCTGGAATGACTATTAACAAGAGCCATAATCAAAGTTTATCTCATGTTGGAATCTATTTGCCAAGAACAGTTTTTACTCATGGAAAACTTTACGTTGCTGTATCAAGAGTTAAAAGTAGAAAAGATTTATAGATCTTAATTGTTAATGGAGAGGGAGAAAGGGATACCAAAACAACTAATGTTGTTTTCAGAAAGATATTCCAGAAAATCAGTTAATTATCATGCATCAAAAGGTACTAATTATTTGGTTTGTCGTATAATATTTATGTATATATTATTGCATAGTTATATTTTATTTGCTAATCCTATTATTTTTATTTGCAGATTCATTGTTAAAAGATGAGAAGTCATGTGAAGGTAAATTTTAAAGATAACTATCTCATATGCTTTGTATGTAAGTTATACATGTTTTTTAGAAAACAATGAGTTTGATTAAATCATTTATTAACTAATCTTCTTTCACTTGACAAGAAAGTTTCAGGTTATTTGCTTTTTTACCATCTATTATGTTTCCAAAGTAAATATGAACACCCAACGTTTTATGGTTTAGTTTTATTTCTTAATGTTAATACATCTATGCAGTATCTAAACACTTTGGTACTATAATGCTTGGTTATGCATCAATATTTCAATAGATGTCATTGTTTTATTATCTAATATACCTTAATTGAATGTAGAAAGAGACGAGATAGATATTAACTCATGTATCTTCTCTGACATCATTTTTGTAACATTCCTTCTCTAACTCTTATTTCTTCTTTTTCTCAAGTAACTCTATATCGTGCTGCACAAGGAACAAAATTGTAACATCCCGAGTTGTGATATATGGAAAGGTTTAATAGAATTTATTTAACTACCTATATCACCAAAGTGCACTTACCTTTTCGGGAGCACATTCAGAGAGAACTCCAGAGTTATGTGTGCTTAAGCTGGAGTAGTCAAATAATGGGTGACCTATCGGGAAGTGATTTGCTATACCGTGTAAGTAAGGCCAAAGCACGAAGAAAGGTCATGTGGTGATTGCAGGTTCAGTAAACATGACTCTAGAGCCTTAGAAAATTAACGGACCGATCGTTGGAACATGATAGGACTCACTGGCCGAGAGAGCGGGCATGGGTGGCCCATTAGCCGTGGCAGTCGGGGCGTTACAAGTGGTATCAATAGCTGGTTGGCCATCTCAGTTCTGACCTGAGAGGCGTCTTGAGACCTGTCGTGGGGCACAACGAGGACGTTGCGTTCTTTGAGAAGGGGGGAATTGTAACATCCCGAGTTGTGATATATGGAAAGGCTTAAGGGAATTGATTTGGATACTTATATCACCAAAGTGCAATTACCTTTTCAGGAGCACATCCAAAGAGAACTCCAGAGTGAAGCCTGCTTGAGCTGGAGTAGTCAAAGGATGAGAGACCTATCAGGAAGTGATTTGCCATACCGTATAAGTGAGGCCAAAGCACGGAGAAAGGTCATGTGGTGATTGCAGGGTCAGTAAATATGACTCTAGAGCCTTGGAAAATTAACGGACCGACCGTTGGAATGGATTGGGACCCACGGGCCAAGAGAGCGGACATGGGTGGCCCATTAACCGTGGCGGTCGAGGCGTTACAAAAATGTTTTACGTTGTTGTACAGAACACAAGCAGTAACACATTTCAGAGTAATGCTAGGTTGCTCAGCAGATGTAGAGACAGCTGGTTTCTTTGGCTCCTCTTCACATATAGCTAGGGCCTTAGCTGCTCATAGTAAAAAAAAAAAGATTTTGCCAAAAAAAAACAAAAAGTAGATTTCGTTCAAGAAAAAAAAACAAAGGAAGATGAAGATTACTGATGAAACCACAGCAAGAATGCATGTCCTAAGTATTTCCAAACTCAAAAATATAACTCCTTCCCTATATTCAAAAATTGAGGAAACTACAATGACACAAGGGAACTTCATATATCTTAGATTTAACCTAAAATCCCACAAAGGCCAATAAAGAAAACCTGCTTGTTGGTGAGATTGAGCCAAGGAGGTTTATTAGATCTTTCTTTGGTATATTTTTGACTTGAGAGAAATTTAAGGAATAATAAACAGTGATCACTAAGCAACAAGGACATCTTTAAGAAACGCATGATCTCTTATTGATAAATGATTTAGTAAAGAAGAGAGTACTTTTGATGTTAGGAGTCAGGACCTTAAGCTTTGAATCAGAGTTGAGATTATTTGGAACGAATAGAAGCAACCCTTCCCTCTTCCAAATTAATAAAAAAAAGATTAAATTCAATTGCAAGGAGTCATACAAAGTAAGTATTAAGGTCACTATGGTCTTTGTCCGCGCTACACACGGATTATCTACTAAAGGATTTGCTTTGTTTTGTTTTTATAAGCTGTGCACACGGATTAAGAAAACAATTAATTTTACATATTTCCTATATAAAAACACAGTTACCCATAAGCAACAAGGACATCTTTAAGAAACGCAGGATCTCTTATTGATAAATGATTTAGTAAAGAAGAGAGTACTTTTGATGTTAGGAGTCAGGACCTTAAGCTTTGAATCAGAGTTGAGATTATTTGGAATGAATAGAAGCATCCCTTCCCTCTTCCAAATTAAGAAAAAAAGATTAAATTCAATTCAAGGAGTCATACAAAGTAAGTATTAAGGTCACTATGGTCTTTGTCTGCGCTACACACGGATTATCTACTAAAGGATTTGCTTTGTTTTGTTTTTATAAGTTGTGCACACGAATTAAGAAAACAATTAATTTTACATATTTCCTATATAAAAACACAGTTACCCATACACCTAACCATATTTTAACCAATAGAAAAACAAATTACATAATAAAATTAATAAATTTTTCATTGAAAACCGAAAACGACACTTATTTTGTAACGCAAAAAATTCTCTACAACGACACTTAATATGAAACGGAAGGAGTATGTTATTTAAGAAAAAAAAATCATTGAATTGATGTAAAAAAAAACACAATCGTTCATGTTTAAAGTTCGCAGATACCATTTTTTTTATCAAAGATCATTTTATTTTGTTAATAAATGCATGGCTAGGTGAGTAAATTTTGTTCTATCAAATAATTTTGGATGGGTTTAAAAATTTTCTTCTGCATTTGAGCAGGTTGTTATGTTTTTGATTAGCTATATTAGTAAATATTATAAATTTAATTTTTTTTTGTATTTGATGTTTTATTTTCTCCATGCATTACACAATTAGTTATGTGTTTAGCCTAACAATTTCACATCATATAGTTATATAGTCTTATTTATTTACTTACTACATATATCTTGTTTGAATTAATTGTTCTAGATAGATAATTCTATTTGGTATCTGAAATTTTAAAATACACACGTCAAGATGTTCCATTTAGAAACATACGCTAACATATAGAACTAACACAACATGTTATCTAAAAACAAAGACAATCAGATATTTGAAATAAACACATACAATAAATGGTAAACAAAGACGACCTAATATTTAGTTTAAAGATAAACACAGAAACACTAATAAAAAGACAAAACATGACTTGAAATTTAAAAGCAAACACGGCCTCTAATTTCAACACCAACACTAACAAGCAGAGGAAACATGCCTGTAATTTTTTTTTTTTAAAAAGACGATCACTAAATTGGAAATAAACACAAACTTAATTTAAAAACAAAAAAAATGCCAACACTAATAAGCAGAAATATGACATGTAACTTAAAAACAACCCAATCCGAAATTTGAAAACAAAAATGAATTTGAGTTTAAAAGAAACACGACTGGTTGTTTAATTTAAAAACAAACGCTAATAGTCATACTAAAAACAAGTTGTTATTTAAAAAAAAAAACTTGAACTCTATGACTTTAAACAAACATGATAGATAGATAGAGCAGTATGAGGGTGTGGTAAATTAAACAAACAACTAAGCAGTATAACTTTTCTTACAGAAAAACTACAATGAAATCTCAAAATAATAAAAAATAACAAAAATGTTTGGTTTGGAAAATGTGATGACACTGATTTACCTCCAACTCTTTTTGGATATGTGGTTGTCACCAAGAGTAAGGAAGGGGTACTTCCACTTCTGTTTAACTTCCGCACATTTGTCCCACATGATACATTTAAAATTGTTTTCCATGCAGATGGTGATATTTACAATGTTATAAGGATTATGCATTACATCTAAAGAAGGGTTCTAAATTGAAATAGTCAATTAACACTTGAAGTGATGAGAAACAAAACATTTTGCGATAACAATTAACAACTGAAGAAGAAAAGATACAATAGAGAGAACCTCACATAATATTCTCGTCTTAGTCATCGGAATACTCAGCTACTAAGTTTTGAACTTTCTGGTTCTAGAGTCCATGAAAACCATCTGCTCTGGCTGAAACCAAAACCAGAGATTTAGTCACGTTATTATTAGTTTTAGAAAATTCAGAAGAAAATCAAAAGTTTTACCATGGTGGTATGTTCCTTCTTCTCGCTCCCTTAACCATTGTTTGTTGCCGGAGGAACAAATAAAGAAAAGACAATATGAGTGTTATGAAAATGGAAAATCTAAAATTAATCTCTAGATTGCAGATATGTAACCAGTCAAAGCTACATGGAGATGAAAGTGTGAGAGAGAATTGTAATTTTAATATATGGATGTCCTAACCTTTTTAAAAACAACTGGAATGGCCGTGGATAGCTTCGCCCGAGATGCTGGTTAGCCACGTAGGTCAGCCGACGGAATCCTGCTGTGAGAATGATAATGTTGCAGATTGTTAAAGAAAATATCATTGAACGAGAGACAGTGGAGAAGAAAAAGATGGAAGAGGAGGAGGAGGAGGAGAATCATGGGCTTTATGGATTAGGCGATTTAGAATTTATTTGTTGAACTGAGTTAGGAAGAGGAATGGTGGGAGGTGAAACGAAATCATCAAAAAGGATTTAAGAACATAAATAAAATTGAGATTGAGTCATGATTATTTCAGAGAAGAAAGAGTGATTTGCAGGGAGTGGAAGTGCATGCCGAAGTCAATCATCACCATCGTTAACGTAAAAAAAGGCCAGAGTTGACAATGTGGATTTTAGATGGGCCAGTGATGAAAATAATGAGCCCAAAAGAATGGCCCGTTTAAGATTCGGTCGATAGATCTTAGGTGACATCAGCGGTGGACCCCTAATGATTTTAAACATGTCTAAAACTAAATGAACCTTAAAATTTTAAATTAAAAATATGTAAAATAGTGTGTCAGATAGGCTGGAACCCGAGTTAAAGGGTGCCAGCCAAAGTAAAAGTACCACTAGAGCTGACGTGCATAGTTATTCAGGTTTAATACCACATTTTTATAATTTAAGATGTGCATCTGGGTGACATGTCAAATTGAAATATTTTCATTGGTTGATTAAATTTGATGGTGTGGATATGCTAAATTAAACTCTTATTCTCTTTTTAATATTTATTTGATTAGTATTTTGAGGATTCCAGGAGTGAAGTATTAATGCAGTAGGTACTGTAATTCAATATTTAACAAAAACAGAACATAATTAAAGTGAGACAAATGCAGTAAGGTACTGTAATTCAATATTTTACAAAACTCTCAGCAAGAGCCAGAGGAATTGAAATGTTAAAGTGAGAAAGATGCAGTAAGTTATTGTAATTCAATACTACCACACGTACCTTTTCTTCATCTTCCTCTTTAGCAGTCTTTTTCTCAATTAAAAAAAATTATCTTGCTGTGCAAAAAATAAAATAGTTAGAACATTACGTGTGCATTAACTTAACACACCCTTGGAAAACATATATTGATTATACATAGGCGTTGTTCGTTTGAAGGTCGCTAACATCAGCGACTAAATGTTGTTCGTTTACCGGTCACCGTCTCAGCCACTGATCGCAACGACTAGATGCTAGCGTTCAGCGATTAAAAAATTTGAACGCTGAATATATAAAAAATAAAAAAATATATAAAAAATATATAAAAAATTCAAAACAAAACATAAATATCAATAAAATTCACAAAAATATAAATAAATAAATTATTTTCTAAATAAAATAAATATAATTATACAAAAAATAGAAAAAATAAAAAAATTATAAAAATCATTAAATTTAAAAAAGAACAAAAAAAATCACAAATAATAATTAAATAACTGTATTAATAAAATAAATATAATACTACTGAAAATAGAATAAATCACCAAAAATAAAAATAAAGCATAAGTCATTAAAAATTCAAAAAAAAAAACAAAAAAATAACAAACAATAATTAAACCTTTTTTATTAATAAAATAAAAATAATAATGCAAAAATAGAAAAAATCATAAAAAGTCAAAATAAATCATAAATTCATTAATGTTTTTCTTAAAAAACAAAAAAAAATCACAAAGTGTTTATATTATTTTATTAGTAAAATAAGTCTAAAATACATAAATATCAAATCATAAAAATTCAAAAGAAATCTTAAAAGTACTTGTTAAATAAATTTAATGTTTAGAGTAGCTATAAACTGGTTATCTTTGAGCTATCGTTACTATTCTTTTTTCTCTTTAACAATCATAAACTTTTCCAATTCCAGCTAATACACACAAAGAACATAACATATAAAAAAAAATTCTAAATAGCAGCCAGTCTCTCAGTTACGATTTATCTAATTCAAATTAGAATAATTTATTATCTTAAAATGATTCTCATATATCAGATCAAAGAAAATAAATAAGTGAAATGCTTTTAGCAGCTATTTACAAACCATGTATTAATCTAGCTATAAAAATCCAGAAAATCTCAACCAATAAACACTAAACATTGAACTTATTTTACAAGTACCTTTATAATTTTTCTATTTTCTGTATTTTATACTTATCTTTTAATAAAAAAATATTAATATTTTTTTGACTTTTTCTATTTATGACTTTTTAATAATTTAGTAACTGAAAAAGAATTTTCAAAAAAAAAAAGAACTATGATCATATTTTTTGTCAAAAAATAATAATTTAAATGTAAAGAACTGGTCACAAGCGACACTGAAACGAACAACTTAGCGACAACCGCTGCGATCAATCGCTGACGCTAGTGACCACCAAGCGAACAACTATCAGCGACATCAAGTCGTAGCCGCTGGTCGCTGACTCTGGTCGTTGACGCTGGCGACCACCAAACGAACATGGCCATATACAATACGACCATGGCAAACAACCTAGTTTTCAACGAGTTGGACGAGGATGGGTACGAGGAGGATGAGCGATCTTCCGGAGTATATTGTTTTGGTGTTTTTTTTTTGAGGTTAAGCAGCACATCAGTTTACGCATCTGAAAAGATTTGAAGTACAAAATCTTAAAATTCTTTGTGAGATTAAAGATATCAACATATCTATTTTAAAAATAATTTTAGATATTCTGTAAAATACTTTCAACATATTTACTTCAATATTATCCATAAATATAATGTATTTACAAATTACCAATTTATTTAAATTTACGAATATGATATGATAATTAAAAATATAACAAATATTTGGCATGTGCATAGCACGGTAAGTCACGGTAGTAGTTATCTATATTATTATAATCGAAATTAAATCTTGATCCGCACGGCCGTGTGGTATTATGTATCAAATTTATTTTTCAAAATATAAAATAATTACTTCTGTTATAAATAATTTGAATAACATTTTATTTCGTTATTAAATATATAATATAATATAATTTAGATTATATTATTTTTAGTTGTTATAATTATGTGCATACAATTTACTAATAATTTAGTATACAGTGGTATATGAAAAGGAATTAATTATGCTATTATATTTTTGTGAGTTATTATATGATCTAACTTTGCTTACTTAAAACATGTGTTCTAAAACGAGGGCGCCTAGCCACCTAGACGCCGGGCTAGGCGTACGACGGAGGTTAACCGCCACGATTTTAGCATGATTGGTTCAATTAATCGGAAAACCGATTAATCATCAAAAAACCGAATAATCGCTTATTAGGAGGACCAAATCGGATTTTAACCAAAAATATTAAACTTGATGGAAAAAACTTTAGGCCTTGAAATAGGCCTGTTTTAATAAGATAGATACAAAATAGAATTAATCTTTATTTTCTTTATTAATCTTTATTTTCAATAAATTTATGACATGTTTTTTTTGTTATTTTCAATCATTTTAATAAGATAGATACCAAATATAATTAATCTTTATTTTTTATTAATCTTTATTTAATAAGATAGATAAAAAATATAATTAATCTTTATTTTATTTGTTAATCTTTACTTTCAATAAATTTATTACATATTTGTTTTGTTATTTTCAGTCATTTTTTACTATTTTACTAGTTATTTGTTTTCTAAATAATTTGACAGTATTTATTATAAAAGTACAAAACATAATTTATCTATTTTAAGTGTTTTAGATCTTTTATATTCATTTTAAAGATCTTTTACTCCATTAACTGTATTTACCTAAATAAATTTGAATTCATTTATTTTACGTGTTAACCCTATTAATTTCACATGTATGAATGAAATTATTTTATTAGTAAAAGAATTCAAACTGATTAACAGATAATTATTATTTTTGTTTACATAATGAGTTAAACTTGGGCATTCAGATACATGTTTAGATACAAACTGATTTATAGGGTATCATGTTTTTTGGATACTAAAATTAATCTTTTTACGGATATTATGAATTTTCGGGCATAATTCGAATCGGATTTTTTTTCCGGATCTGGATAGATTTTTACAAAGCTAAAAATATCTAAATAACCTATATTTATATTTATTTGTAGCTATTATAAAATTTATTAAAAAATTAATAATCGTACGCAGACCACTAATCCTTGTGCTTGGTTAATTAGTTTTTGTAACGAAGTAACGAACGGTGAAACACAAATATTATTTTCGCAAAGCAGAATGCCAAGAGAGCATAAGTAGAAGTAAGGGTTGGCAAGAATCGAATAATACCTTAATTTTCACTATATGTGATTTGTTTCGTAGTTTATGGATATATGATTTTCTGATTTGCTTCGTTTCGGAGAAATATAGATATCCGAAAATTTTTTACAATTAAATATTTGAAATTTACGGATATCTCATACACTTTATTTAGTACAAGTAAATCTAAAAGGTATTACAATTTTTTTCCAAAACTTTATGAAACAAAATGCAGGTTTAAATGTCTAGACTCTAAAACATGTGCTTTTGGGTAATTTATAGGAATGTGGATAATTGAAACCTGGTTTAGATACGAATCCGAAAATCAAATGGGTTTAACCGAGTTTAGGAGTTTTTACCAAATCTGAATCGAAATTAACCAAACTTTTATAATACTTGAATGATGTTGATTTTGTAAACTCAAAAACCTGAAACCCAATGAGAACCGAACCCGAGCTATCACCCAATTTCCCCTACTAATTACATATTCCATACTCCATAGTATATTCCTTCAAATTTTATTTTATTTTGAAAATGAAACAGAAACAAAAACAAAAACATAAGCTGCGTTCATATCCTAGTAAAGCTTACAAGAGAGTGTTATTAAAAGACATGATGAGATGTAAATGTTATTTCCTACACAGCCAACTCCAACAACCTGCATGTTTACTAACTTTGACCTTAACTTCTTCAGATACCTTTACATTGCCCCTGCCGCTGTGTTCCATCTCGTCTGTATAGATTCCACCACCGCATTCAACAATCTCGTCTGTATTTCCTTCATCGCTTTCAAAAATGTCGTATGAGTATATTTCAACACCGCATTTAACAATCTCGTAGTCGTCAGAGGGTGTGCAGCTAAATTCGAACAGTATCTTACCATCCACTTCAGAACATCTATCTCTGTGAACCAAGTCATAGTGAAATAAACACAGATGTTCTGATTGTAATCCGGGGGACTGTTGAGGTAAGGTGAAGCTACCACCAACTTTGTCAAAGACGCAACCGTTTTTGCCTATGAGACAACAGGATAAACCGATAGTTCTTTTACCCTTAGTCAACCTGCTAGGGGAAATCACAATGCAAGCTTTAAATCTAAGGGGCTCAGAGAAAAGCCTAACACCATCTAGATGAATGGTCAAGAAAGGTCTTGTAGCTTGGTGATTGAACTCTGCAGGCACTTCTCTTCCTGGTAAGATTCTCGACCCAAAAGCTTGTTGGATAATTTCTCCTCGTGTTTGCTGGTTCAGTTTGAAGCAATTTATGAAATTGAGGTTCATTAATATTTTTGGGTGAAACGTGGAAGACACGCTCTCCAGTGACTCGCAGTCACATGCATTCAAGAACATGAGCGAAGCAGGAAGCTGCGGCAGCGATTTGAGTTTACTGCAGCCCCCAAGATGAAGGAAGGATAGCTTACAAAGATCTTTGATCCAATCTGGAATCCTTTCAATACCCGTCCACCTTAGGTCTAGTTGCTCTAGAAACTCCGGGACATGTATTAATGTCTTAAAGTTTCCACTGCCACCTATAAGGAGTGTCCGAAGACGAGTGCAACGCATAAATCTTGAAGGCAGTTCCTCCACCACTGTGTCATCTATAACAATTATTGAGACATGCGTCGAAATTTCAGGTAAGCTTATTAATTGTGAGCATCCATGCATATTGAGGTAATCAAGAGATGCCAAGTTGATGAGGGATGGAACAACTTCTAGTTTTGTGCAGTTGCGTATATTCAGACTTTTTAGTTTCTGAAGTTCAGATAGGGAGGAAGGAAGCTCCACCAAACTCTCGCAGCAAATCAGTTGCAAACTCTCCATATTTGGAGCGTTTGAAAGATCTGGTAGTTCCTTCAAATGATAGGATCTAGTCAAATCCATCTTTTTGAAGATTTATAAGTGGCTGAGTGTTTAACACAAGCAAAGAAAAAGATAATTAAGAACATAATGAGAAATATAATAAACATTATATTATATATTAAGATTTTCAAAGCAAGTAAATTTCAACCTGTGTTCCTTGCCAAAGCTTCTCAAGACGGCTCTCCTGTAAATCGAGTTGTACAAGATATTCTGGATGAAATGTACGAGGAAGAGCGCTGCTTGAGTATGCTTCCCAGCGTAGTAACCTTAGGTGAGGTGGAAACTCCAAGTCCTCAGGTATGTCCACTCGATCATTTTCAACATATCTTGTCTTGTAGACATGTAGGAACTGAAGGTTACGCATTCTTTTCAAAGCTCTCTCATTTATGGAAACTTTGTTGATACCAGATGTATCAAACGATATACCTAAAGCAGCTCTAGTATCCTAAGAAAAATACCCCAAATGAAGAACTTGTAATAAGTAGGGTTTTTAGTAATAAAACCCCTCCAACTATAAATGGATTGTAAAAAAAAACTCTCAACTAAAGATTTAGTGAAATAAACCCTCAACTTTAGTTCCGTTAATGTCTGTCACTCTCCATCACGGAACTTTAGATGGAGGGTGACATACGTTAACAGAACTAAAGTTGAGGATTTATTTCACTAAATCTTTAGTTGAGAGTTTTTGTTACGATCCATCTTTAGTTGAGGGGTTTTATTACTAAATGTGATTAAATATTTTAAAATCTTTATTATCATTTATTTATTATTTAAGAATCTTACAATTGATTTATAAACATTTAAAATAATTTATAATTTTTATATATTACTTTATCAATTTTAACCTATTTATAAAGCTTAGTAAATATTTTAATATTTTTATAAACTATTAATAAAGTTTGACAGTGATTTTATAAGCTTTTGTCTGCTATTTCTTAGGATGAAATAATACATGATTTTTCTTGATATTACGAAGTAAAGCGATAAAGCTTTATAAAGGAGGAAACACATACAATTTTCTTATATTAATACTGTCAAAGATCAAATAATTAAGATTTGTAAGTTATATAAAGTTGTAGGTAGTGTTGAGGATATTTAATTAGTTTAGAAATTCAACATTGTTACTTCAAATATGGCAATGGTTTTTTTTTTCCTGTTTTACACAATTTCAATTTGATTCGTACTTTTTTCTATTTCAGAAGAAATAATGTAGGATTATTATTTTTTTTTTTTTTATTTCTGAACCAATATGTTATACTCCTATCATATTAATCAATAAATTTTTCTTGTTTTATTTATTTATTTCATGTCTTTGTAGTATGACGAATAATCACATATATAATCTTATAAAATCATCATTAAACCTTAATAATAATTTATAAAAACTATTAAATGAGAAAACTGTATAAATAGGTTATAAATTGATAAAGTAATATATAAAAAAATATAAATTCTTGAAAATGTTTATAAATCAATTTTAAGATTCTTAAATAATGAATAAATGATAATAAAGATTTTAAAATATTTAATCGTATTTAGTAATAAAATCCTTCAACTAAAGATGAATTGTAAAAAAGACCATCAACTAAAGATTTAATGAAATAAATCCCCAACTTTAGTTATGTTAACATATCACTTTCCGTCTAAAATTTTGTGACAGAGGATAATAGACATTAACAGAACTAAAATTAAGGGTTTATTTAATTAAATCTTTAGTTGGGGGATTTTATTACTAAAAACCCATATAATATAAAAAATGTTTCCCTTTACCAAATTACTTATTTAGAATGAAGTAAAAAAACTCACTGTATCATTCTCAAGGAGATAACAAATCTCCTGCGCATCTATTAAGATGTGGCGTTTCCAAGGCTCTTGTCTGTGAATTGCTTGTCTACCTACTTGTTGTAGTAACTTGTGCATTACTATGTCTCCATTACTAGATTTATGTATGAGTGATTTATTGGCTAGGATTTTCAGCCCGTGTTTGACATTCAAATTACTGTCAGCGAGCATTGCCATCACATGCTCATCTTTCATGTAGTTAAAAAATACCGCAATGTGGAGAAATAGAGCTTGTTCATCCTCATGTAAGCTATCATACCCAACTTTGAGTGCTCCCTCGATATCTCGATTGAGACTAGTTTCTAGCCTATCCAGTAGAACTTCCCACTCATCCTTCTCTTTCCCACGTAAAGCTGACCCCACAACACGGAGACCCAATGGAAGGTTATCAAAACTCTTTGTTACTCTTTCTGCAAGCTTTTTGAAGCCATCAGGTGGAGATTTTTTTCTAAAAGCGTATGTACAAAAAATCTCAAGAGCTTCTTCTCTATATGGAAAACCCACATGGTAAGTATTATGAATACCATGGTGCTCCAAAATCTCTTGATCTTCTGTGGTTACAATGATCCTACTTCCAGGACCAAACCAACTAGTTTCTTTAGCCAAAGCCTCTAATTGCTTTAGATCATTCACATCATCAAGAACAAGAAGCACCTTTTGGTCGCATAGCCTTTCCTGTATTGCACCTAAATGATATATCCTCATACCATTTTGGTTTAAAATATTGGAAAGAAGTTGCTCTTGTAAACGAAGCTTCAAACCATACTCGTCAAGCCCACTATTATAGCTTCCCCTAAGATTCTCCATGAAATAACTAAGCTGGAAACTGCTAGATAGTTGGCTTTGTAAAGCTCTAGCAATGGTGGTCTTACCAATGCCTGCAGGGCCACAAATTCCAACTATGATAGCTTCATCCTCATAATCCAAATCTAGATAATACTTGATTTTCTCCAAATGTGCTTCAAGTCCCACCATATCGTCAAAATCCTTAGAGATTGTAATGTTCAGTTTGTTCGAAATATCTCTAGAAATCTTTTCAATCATGTTTGATTCATTGTCCCTAACAATAGAGAAAAAAACTGTGTCAAACTTATTTATTTATTTACAAAGAAAAGTTAAGAGCAATGACTTTTTTTTGGATCAAAAAGTTATGAGAAATTACTTAAAATATAATAAACTAGGCACTACAAGAAAACTAAGCCATTACTAGGAAAATTTACTAGGAAAACATTTCCTCGTAAAAATATTAGTAGTTTACTTCGACTTTACGAGGAAACATCTTTTCCTCGTAAGGTTCTCGTAAACTTACGAGAAAAGCGTTTCCTCGTAAAGTGGAAGTAAATTTACGTGGCCTTTACGAGGAAAAAGTCATTTTCCTCGTAAACTCATAGTAACTCCTTTCCTCGTAAAGTCCTAGTAATAATTTACTACGAAATTAGGAGGAAAAGTTTTTTTACTACGAAATTAAGAGGAAATGGATAGAAAATACAGAATATTAATCAAAAACGTGTTTTGTACCTACTTTTCCTAGCAATTTCCTAGTAAATGCTCAGATTCGAAAATTTCTATAAATACCACAATATGTGATTCATTTGAAACACACCCAAAAAAAATCAGCTATACGCTTGATCAAACAAAAAAAATGTCCGGTCCGGGAAGTATTTTCGAGTTGCAGAAGTGGATGTATTCACACAGAGATAATAACGGGAGGGTGACGAAAGAATTTCTCGAAGGGTTGGAGACGTTTATGCATCAAGCAGATTCTACACCACTCACGCAGGAAAGTGGTAAGATGTTCTGTCCTTGTCGGAAATGTTGCAATACCAAATTAGGC